>JASDQU010014195.1:49024-81890 GCA_032191745.1 Picea mariana | reverse complement strand
ATAAGAAAATGATGTTTTTTAATCTACATGTTTCTTACCTCATTATTCACTACTACATGATTATACATAAAAGGAAATCAAAATATTGATACCAAAACATGACACAATCCATCATACAATAGAGGTGAATTCCTCACAATAATATTCAAAATGATTTACAACAGTTACACAATAATATATGCATAGGTTTCATATAAGTTCAAGAATATGGGGGATCTAACCTCCTCCTTCTTTCAAGAGGCAAATGTAAGAGTAAATGATTTGTAAACTATCATGGATATTCCATTGGAAAATTCATCACAATGGGTCTAATAAAATATTGAAATCTTTACTATGAAGGTTAATTTCCTTTAGATCTCATATTTGATTACCGATTTTTTTCTTAAAATGTATGAAATAGTCAAAATGTGAAAAATAGAGAGTAAAAATAAATTCACACACAAACCATCCATAAATAAACAAAATATATAATCCGGGAAACCAAATATATGAGAAAACCCAACTAGAAGGTGAGGTTGCACTGCCCTCTTTCCTTGAAATGCAAGTACAAAGAAAGAGGCACTCTCTATGGAGTTTCCTTTGACACTGTGACTTGTATGACTACTATAAAACCTATCATCCTATGTTGTCCTCACGAAATTCCACTCTCATTTGTTACAATCAACTATGGAACAATATACAATTCAAAATAATGGAACCCACTCTCCCCCTAGTGGACCAGTATTTAACATAGACCAATAACCATATAGGGGTAGGGTTTTGACTTCCTCAACCCTCAATTGTGATAAGGTTTTGGAACTTCTATAATATTCTTGAAATTCCATATGTGGATATCCACATATTTTTGAGTAATGGGGGATGATGTGGCATCCTCTTATCCCATGGTGGTCAACATGGTAGGTCAACTTGTGAGAGACATAAATTTTTCATACAATCTTTGTTTGACGTGATGTTTTCACCATTGGAAAGGTCTTGATGTGTGAATAGTGTCACAAAGACTGAGATGTTTTTGGGAAAATTTGGACCACCAAAAATGTCATTTGATGCCTCAAATGGCTCAAGAATGTTTCAAACCCTAATTTTCCAAACTGGCACTTGACATTAAAATGATCTTGCAAGCCAATTTCCCCAAATGTTTCCACTATGAGAGCACCGAGCTAGATAAAAAATAATATAATAATATAATATAGATTATACATCCCCATTTAGGGAGGATTTTGGTCCCCAAAATATTTACTAAATGAGGTGACGAAAGTATTCATTTACCTTCTCCTTGGAGCACCACTTTTCTTTGCTTGGAAGTTGTCCCTTCAACTCAATATTCCAAAGGTCATGCTACCCTTGTCTTGTAGTTATGATCCTGTTCTGCAAAAAATTGTCCTCTTCCAACTCTTCCTGAGCATCTGGTGTTAATTACTCTATGGAAGGTAGGACCTACTCCTCCTCTTGATCCAACATGGAAGGATCATAGAGTTTGAGAATCTCCACATTCACTACTGAGTAAATGTGCATCTGTGGGGGTAGATCAAGTCTGTAGGAATTGTCTCCCACCTTATCTAATATTTAGAAAGTTTCATATCAAAAATACTTGATCTTCTTACCAGGACCCTATAGTCTTTCCTTGTTTAAATGTAAGAAGACACTATCTCCCACTTTGAATGACTTCTCAGTTCTGTGTTGATCATGTCTGGCATTGTATTTTTCCTACGACTTCTTCAACATATCCTGTACTTTCAAATGGATCTACCTAATCTTCTCAACAATTTTTTTTTTCTCACAATGCATCTCTTGTGAGGTTCTCCCTCACTCCTTCTTTCTGTCCATATACAACATCCAACGGTGAAGGTGGAAAATAATCAAAGCAAGTTTCAAAAGGTGACTTACCAGTAGAAGTGTGGATTGCTCTACGATAAGAGTGTTGTATGTAGATCATATTTTCATCCCAAGTCTTCATATGCTTTTGATTGTAACCCCTAAAAAGATGCACCAAAGTCATGTTGACAACTTCTATTTTCCTATTTGTCCATGGATGGAATGTTTTAAACCTCCTCAACTTAGTGTCCATCTTCTCCCACAATATAGTCCAAAATGTACTGACAAAATCTGGTATCCCTGTCTGAGATGATACTCCCTTGTATCCTAAAGTGCACCCAGACCTATTCAAATAACATGTTTGTTGCTTCTTGTCTTTTGATGGTATTTTTACAAGGCATGGGAATGCACATCTTGTTGAAACTATCAACTACCATAAATAAATAGTCATGTACCTTCCTGGTTGTTGGTAAACCTCCCGCAAAATCCATGGAAATGATTTCCAAGGTTGAGTGGGTACATGTAAGGGATGGTATAGACCTTGATTCTTGTTACTTAGCTTGCTGGCACAACAAAGTATACATCCTCTAATATACTGTGCTACATCTTATTGAATTCTAGGCCAATACATATACCTCTGTAAGTTGGAAAATGTCTTCCCAACACCAAAATGTACTGCAACCTTAGAGGTGTGAGCCTCTTTGATAAGTTGCAGTCGTTCACCTTTAGGGACACAATGCTTGTTGAGCTTGTAAAGTAAATCATTTTGAAAATGATAGTCAACTTTTCTATCACCTTATTCTATATGAGTTTGTCCTTGTAGCCGCTGAAACACCTCATTGAAGTCCCCATCTTCTGTGTATGGATCTCTATATGCATCATGGGTAAAAGGATTCATGTGCATCAAAGTTTACAAAGCTATAATAATGGATGTGGGTGGAATTGAAATCATGTTTGCCAACTTATTTGTGTTTCTCTTCTTATACTTGATGACTAGATGAAATTGCTGTAAAAATGCCATCCACTTGTAACGTTTGGTTTGCTGTAGCTTACTCTGGGCTTGAAAATATTGTAGTGAATAGTGATATGTGTGGATGATGGTCTCCTAGCCCATCAGATAGTGTTTCCACTTCTTGATAGATTCAACCAAGGCATATATTTCCTTGTCATAGGTAGGGTAGTGGAGAACTCCCCATGAAATATTTTAGAATGATAGCATGCATGCCTTCCTCCTTGCATTAAAATTTCTCCCATGGAATATCCACTTGCATCTATCTCCTATTTGAAAGGATTTTCCAAGTTTGGTAATGCGAGAATTAGTGCTTGACTGATCTTTCTTTTTATATCATCAAAATCCTTTTTTTGATTCTTCCCCTGCTGTAAACTCTTACCACTCACTATTATGGCATGGAGTGGTGCAATTATTGATGAAAATGAATATATGAACTTTTGAAAGTATGATGCTTCCCCCAAAAAAATCCTAACTTCAATGAAATTTGTAGGAGCTAGCCATTTCATGATGGCATCCATCTTTGTGGGATCTATCTTGATCTCCCTTCCATTGATCACATACCCCAAATACACTAAAGAATACTGAGAAAACTCATGTTTATTGAGGTTATCCAACAAATGGTGATTCTTCAAAGTCTCTAACACTTGCATGAGATGTGATATGTTCTCCTCCCAAGTAACACTATAAACCAATATATAATCAAAATAGACTATAACAAATGAATCTAGATATGGACATAGTACATCATTCATTAGTGTCATAAATGTAGCTGGTGCATTACATAAACCAAATGGCATGACCAAATATCCATACAAACCTTACCTTGTCTTAAAGGAAATATTATAGGTTTGTTATTCCTTGACGTGTAACTAGTGGTATCCCAATTTGAGATCCAACTTGGTGAAATATTTTGCATGCTACAACTAATCTAAAAGATCATCGATCCTGGGAAAAAGATACCGATTTTTTAGTGTAATCTTGTTCAATTCTCTATAGTCGATACATATTCTCCAAGTCCCATCCTTCTTTAGTACAATTATGATAGGTGACCCAAAATATGAGGTGCTTCATCGAATCACACCTGGCTCCAAAAACTGCTACAACTACTTCTTCACTTCGTTTTCTTCCAGAATGGTCTACCTATACAACCTAATATTCGACAATGGGGGGTCTGGAAATAATTGTGTTTTGTGCTCGAATTCCCTCTTGGGTGGTATCCCTTTAGGCTCCTGGAACACTCCTCTATATGCATGTGAAAACTCCCCTAACTAATGTTTCTTCTCTTTATCACACCCCTCCAGGGATGCCTTTACTCTTAGTAACTCATCCTCAATATGATTTTTTCTTAAGAAAAGTAAAATATATTTCTTAGTGGAACTAATCAATTTCTTGGCTTGGTTGACACTTAATAGTGAGAAAGGATAATTTTAAGGATCAAAATTGATCTCAGAATGTAGAAAACTTAGTGAATATTACTAGTCCTTAATATGCAAACTATAAAATGTTTGGCGATATTTTTTTTTAAATGTTCAAATTTGTAAGGATTTTATATATTTTCTATAAAATTTGGGCTATTTTAAAGGTAAAATAATTTATTCTATAGAATTTGGGAAAATCACTTTTATAAAAAATGGAAATTGGTGAATCTTTTTTTTCGGAAAAGCATGGAAAATTATCCCATGGGCGATATATATCCCCTAAAAGTTTCCTTGCCAGTGATATTTTTGACTTGCATTTATGCACGTTGATGATGTAGGAGTTATCATCCTTGATTAGTAGGTATTGGTTGGCTTTATGCATGAATATTTCACCCCTCATGTACATTTAGGGGCTTCTAAACACTACTCCCCATACGTTATGGGGTAATACGTCCAATTCAACTTCATCAATAAAATCAACACTTGTGTCAAATTTAATCTTGCATTGTTTTGTTACCTTGATCTCTGCATCCTTGTTTAGCACACCCAATGTATAAGGGATATGATGACTGTGAACCTCCAATCCAATATTATTGATGTGATCCACTACTATGATATTATCCTATGAACCTGAGTCGAACAAAGCATCTATCTTGGTCTTCTTGACATGAATCTTGATGTGGAAGAGCTTGGTCATCTCCTTATTGACCTGAATCTTGATGTGGAAGAGCTTGGTCATCTCCTTCTTTTCCTGGTGATGAAGGATACTTAGATTCACCTCCTTTTGCACTGATGTGTAGAAAATATTCTCGTCCACATCGACATTGCTTTCAACTTGATTGCTTGAATCCATGGCTAGAACATTCTTTTTCTTTGCTTCCTTCTTGTGGTTCTTTGGGTTCAATTATGGATGTAGTTTCAAGCACTTTTCCTTAGTGTGACCATAAATATTACAATGTTTGTTGGCATCCTTTCACTGATTTGCAGTAGCTTTTATCTTTTTGTCCTTTCCCCTTTCCACTTCTTCTTCCCTTCCTTGGAAGCTTCTTGGTGCTCTTTTTTCTTGGAGCTGCTTGGTTGACCTTTCTTATGGCCTATGTTTTCTAGATATTATGCATGTACACATTCCTCGTCCAATGTCCTTGGCTTAAAAAATATCACTTTCTTTCATAGATGGCTATGTAGACCTCTCAAATACTTGAGGAATACAACTGGGTTCTTGGTATATATACCCAATATGATGGGCATCTTTCTAAACTAGGTGGTGTACTCCTATATTCTCTACCCTTGCTTCTACCTGAAGTAGTACCACTAGATCCATTGGTCCTCTACATACCTGATAGGGTATAATTGGGACTTGATGAGGGTTTTTGAACTCTTCCTACCTAGTTACTATCACATCACATCCAAAATAAGTGTTTCTATATGTCTTTTCCACTAGGTTAAAGCATGGCTCTCTAACTTCAATATGACAAATGATATCTTTTGTTCTTCATCTACATGGTGAATGCATAAATAAAATTTGAGTTGCTACAACCAATGATTTAGTTTTAATGCATCGATCTCACCTTGATATGGATTTATTTCCACATTCACTTCCATATTGAATAGGGATTGTGAAGAGTTTATGACATTGGAACTTGGCTACTCCTTATCAAGTTATTTTCATGACTCCTTTTCTATGTCTTCGTTATCTTTTGATTTTTCATCTCGTTTGATCCCTAAATTTGGCGCTTCCAACTTCTTTGAATGGTTCAAGTTTGATTGATAGAGCCACAATGAAGAGGGACATATTGAGATATATGTAGTGACGTTCTCTTCCAACCTAAAACATATCTCCTTTGCTGGATCTCGAGGGTTGTTATGAATAGACTTGTCGACCATGGCTAGGGTTCTGTGACTTTCTTTTTAAACTGATTGTAGGATCCTTGCAACTTTTCACAAATGCCCCTAGAAAACATGATTTGATACCAATATGATCTGTAAGCTATCATGGATATTGCACTGGACAATTATTCACAACAGATCTAACAAAATACTGAAATATTTACTATGAACGTTGATTTCCTTTAGATCTCAGACTCTTTGATTATTGGTTTTATGCTTAAAATGTATGAAATAATTCAAATGTGAAAAATAGAGAAAGTGAATAAATACACACACACACACAATCCACAAATAAACAAAAGATATAACCTGTGAAACCCAATATAGGATAAAACCCAACTAGAAGGTGAGGTCGCTCTACTTTCCTTTCTTCAAATGTGAGTACAAAGAAAGAGGCATTCTCTGTGGAGTTGTCTTTAACATCGTGGTCTGTATGGTTTCTACATAATCCCCATTCCTATGATATGCTCACAAAATACCACTCTCAACTATTATGTTCAACTATGGAACAAGATACAATGAAAAATAATGGAACCCCCTCTCCTCCTAGTGGCCCATTATTTAACATAGCCATCTAGGGGTAGGATTTTGACTTACTTAACCCTCAATTGTGATAAGGTTTTGGAATTTCTAGAATATTCTTGAAAATACATACATGGATAGCCCCATATGCATGAGTAATGGGAGGTGCCGTGTAATCCTCTTGTATCATGGTGGTCAACACAGTGGGTCAACATTTGGGAGGCATAAATTTTTCATACGAGCTCTGATTGAAGTGATTTTTCCACCGCTGGAAAGGTCTCGATGTGTAGAATAGCGTCATTGAATCCTAGAAATTTCTAGTAAAATTTTGAGCCCCCAAAATTCCATTTTATGCCTCAAAATTGATCTAGAAGGTTTCAAACCCCAATTTTCCAAACTGGGACCTACTATTAAAATGACACTGCAAGATAATTTCCCTAATTTTTTACACTATGAAAGCATCGATATAGATGAAAGATAATATAATGATCCAATCTAGATTAATAAAAAATTTTCAAACCATAAATAAACATCTCATTTAATCACTTAAAAACATTCACATCAAAAGAGAAAAAATTCATATACAACAAGCACAAATTGTCTAGGGAATGGGGGATTTGAGTAGCCCTTCTTGACCTGGCTATATTTTCACCTTTTAGGGAATTAACCATATGAATCTAATTTTGAAATTATGTGAGAATATGGATATTTATTTCAACTACTTCTTGTTAAAATTTGAATGCCAAAGGACAATGTATGGCCAATTTATAGTAAATTTCATTTACAAGCATTTTGTATTTTTAGGGGTCATACCAATAAATTTGAAGTAAATTTTTGGAAAGCATATATATATATATTGATATCAAATACCTTCTAATAAAATTTTAATGAAAACATACATCGTATGGTCAAGTTATAGCATAATTTCATGTAAAACCATTTTGAATTTTGAAAGGAAATATAGGAAAATCTGAAGCCTATTTTTAGTGAGCATGTAGATAGTGATATAAGCTATTTTCTGTTTAACTTTGAATGCAAACGGGCACCATATGGCCAAGTTATAGTAGAATTTCATCTACATCCATTTTTAATTTTTAAAGGCCATACATGCAAATTTAAAGTTTATTTTTGTGAACATGTAGATATTAATATCAATCAATTTTTGTTAAAATTTGAAAGCCAACGAACACTGTATGCACAAGTTATAGTATAATTTCATCTACAACTATTTTGCGTTTTCAAGGGCCATACAAGAAAATCAAAGGATAATTTTTGGTGAGCACGTTGGGATGTCTAGTAGCTAACTCCAATCCAAATTTTGTATTTATTGTAATTCATATAGAATTGTTTCACTAAAGATACAAATTCGGTTTTTAATGCATTTCTACAAACAATTTGCATTTTTGAGGTTTATCAATACATTATCGTACAAATTTTTCAATTCAATCAATTATGACAGCATACATACACTTAATGACATCTACATAATTTCCATGGAAAGAATTCAAAATAAATAATGCTAACATGCACACTCATTTCATCATAATTGAGATCATAATAAAAAATAAAGAAGAATACACTTATTTTTCATAAAATGAGCTCTAAGGAAACTGACTATCGGTGAACCATTTTCCTCCCAACCATAGGAAAATTCTTTGTGGATGCCACCCCCATAATGGGATATGATACTACTGAGGCAAGGAAGAGTTGACAAAGTTCCCAATCACTCTTCTTTTTACCAAAGGCTTCCAAGCCAACCCAGAGAGCCAAAAAAAGTGTAGAGCTTGAATAAAGTACTTCCCTACTCAATCTTGGTGTTTAATTCCACATGATAATGCCTCTTTCATATCTCCATGGATCCTGCAATATCTTTGCTTCTGTATTCTCATCAAGAACTCTATTCTCTCCTCAAGAAGTTACTTTTTTCTCAACCTCCTCTTCCTAATTCGATTTTTTTTTGTATGAATGAAGGAGAGGGAAAGGAAGAATCCTAATCCAACTCTTCCACTTGCTTAATGATAGGGATTGATATTTCTATTTGGAATATTCTTGATGGCATGAATATAGGAATTAGTTGCTTCAATATAGGAGGTAGGTATTTGAGGATAGAAATAATTACTTAAAGTAATTAATCATTTCACTAGGCTCATAATTATAATATCACAAATACTAGGATAGAATGTTAAAATGACAATAACATGAAAGAGGTTGTATATAGGATATATTAATAGCCATGAGATTTGATTCCCCCCTTATATCCCCTTAGATTTTCCCTCTAGTGGACTCATATCCCCACTGGTGTTTTCTCCCACCATTTAGCCTTGGAACCTTTCATTATATTCACAATGATAATGTTAATATGTCTTTAAAGTTTCCATGGTAAATCTACCTTATGGCATGAAGTAGAACGCAGTGATGAAAAACATAATTATGATAGAAAAAAGATCGAGTTCAAAGGGTTGAGATCATGATATTATGGTCTCCAATACAAGTACACATCATAATGAGGTATCCAACATGTGAATATATCATAAATCATAAGATGAACCATATGAAAGGAACAATATCCAATACAAGTATACATCATAATGAGGCATCCAACATGTGAATATATAATAAATCATAACATGAACCATATCAAAGGAAGGATATCCAATACATGTATACATCATAAAGAGGCATCCAACATGCACATATATCATAAAATCATAACATGAACCATATCAAAGGAAGGGTATCCAAAACAAATATACTTCATAATGAGGCATCCAACAGGTGCATATACCATAAATCATAACATGAACCATAAGAAAATGTATCCAATACATGGCACTCCATTGATCATATTAGAACAAGGAAAGATATATTAGAACACCATCAAGGGTTCTCATTGCTACATAGTCATAATTAAGAGTATCGATTCTTCATGTAATATTAATAACTAGAGCATCAACACATCAACATGTGTATCTAGTATCAACCATGTTATCAAGGACTAATCATGCTAACCATAATCCAATAATTACCAATGGACATTATCAAGAAAATTTGATGATATCATTAATTGATTAAGAAATATCAGTACTCATTATAAAATAGACAATTGCGTCGGTGTCTAGGTCCATCATACTCAATCCTTAGTAGAAGCACACACAAGAGGGATGGTGATTCCAGAACACCATCTCCTATTAGTCAGACTAATGAATAAACAAATCATAAAACCTTTATTATATTAACATCATATAAACTAAGGATTAATCAGAATGAACCTTCAAGGGTATATTCATCAAGTCACACATATGTCTCAAGTCATGTAATTATCCAACAATGGATCATTCCAAAATAAGAGTCCAACACTCAAGTATAGTGAGAGGGTATCTAGAACATAATACAAATATTAATAATTAGTGGAAGGGAACACAACATATACAAAGTTACAATTCATCAACAACTAGCCACCAAGGCAGACCTCCACCATCATCCACGAAGGATGATACTTGTAAGCATTGGCTAACAATAATCTGTGAAGAGTCATTAATCATCCATAAAAAAATAAACATTTTCCATCATAGACAACTGAATGTCTTGTATAGTACCCATACACACCACGGGGTGTTACATATCATTTGTGTCATAGTATCTAATATTATTACCAATGTGCAATCCAATATAATGTATTGCATTATATTTGGACTAATTCCAATGTGTTATCAATTTTCACAAAGTCTACCTTTCTTGATAAATCCCAAACTTATTGATTTTAACAAATTTGGTATTTTTGGATAGACTAAAAAATGTTGATTTTCATGGATTTTCCCTATTCTTTTTAAAGTTGGTATTTTTTGATAGACCCAACACTATCAATTTTCATGAAGTTTTCCATTTTTAATGCACCCCAAAATTATTGTTTTTCATGAAGTTGACCTTTTCTAATAGACCCTAAAACTGACAATTTTTATGAAGTAGGCATTTTTATATGCCTCAAAACTATCAAATTTCACAAAGATTTCCTTTTTTTATAGACCCAAAAACTATCAAATTTTATGGTTTTTTTTAATAGACCTCATAATTGTTGATAGCCATGGATCATATAGGTTTGTCTCACTTACATATCCTAAAAAATTAGTCATTGTTAACCATTAGGTTATGTTTGTTTAAAAAGTATTGAAATTATGTTGTTAACTTTAATTTTAACATATATTCCTTAGTAACTATACAAATTTCCATGACCATTGCAATTCTTGAACCCTAGCATGCCTGCCTCAATCATTGTTGTTTGGCCATGGATTCAACTTCTAGTGCTGAGCCACAACTGTCCCCACCTTTTTTGTACATGTTTTGTTTCTACTAATTGGTGGATTCCTTGAGTAAGTCCTCTAGACCAGTGCCCTCCATGTTTGTTAAAAAACTTGATGAAATTCTAAAAGTCCCAGTGCACCAAGGGAACTTCAGAAGCTTGGAATTGTGGTTAGATGAGAATGGATTGATAGGCTAGTTCACTAACATTTGGTCATCCCTAAGAGCTATATTTGTATGGGTGGAAAATAAATAGAAACCCATGATCAAGGGACAACTCTCTCATGCATTATGTGGCATATAATTCTTTTCCTTTCTGTTCAAAGAAAAAGAAGATCGAGACCTGATATTTCAAAGTGGTCCCTACTTCATAGGTACTAGAGGTATGTATAATAGATGGATTCTTAATTTTAATCTTGAAAATTACATCCCCTATACAGTTCCTGTGTAGGTTTGGTTTCCCTATTTACCCCTCCATTTTCAGAATGATTAAATGATGCGTGCCATTGGCAACACCCTAGGAAAGTAAATTGAAATGGATGAGCCCTTGTGAGGGAATACAATCCTATGCATGTATTTCCATTGAAGTCAATCTAGAGAAGGGCCTTCCATAAGAATTCTAACTCACGCTGGATAATTGGACATGCCTGCAACAAGTTGACTATGAGCAATTTCCCTTCAAATGCAATGGTTGCCACGAATATGGCCACTTTGCCAAAAAATGACCAAAAGTAGTCCTAGACCAATCTTCACTGGAACCGAATGAGAAGTGGAAATAGAAAAAAAAGAAAAGACATGTAAAAAAATAAGGATCTCAACCAAAGCAAGGTCGCCTTGTGGTAGTGAAACACCCAATCCCCCCTTCTTTCCCTAGAAATGGATCTAGTGATCCTGTCTCTAGCAATAATAAATACAAACACCTTTCTAAAAATGAAGAGGATCCCCCCCAGAATATCAAAATGAACCTGAAAAGGAAGGATAATCAATATCCCTTGAAGAAGAAGGCCCTGAGAAATGTTATTCATCTCCAGAAATCATCAAATGCATCTCAAAATAACGTTAGGACCCCCCTTTTCAGTTCCCTCCTAAGGGGGGATAAATATTGAGCATCCTAGAAAATGAAGACATGTTCTCAAATTTTGGTGAGGATTTTGACAAAGATTCAAGGAAAGTAAACTAGTCAAGAAAGTAGGTCACATGACTAACCACCACAAGTGAAAATTGAAGATTAATAACATGAAAGAAAGGGGTACCCGTTGAGCGCTCAACACATCCTAAAAGCTTTATGAAATTCTATCACTTTTTGGGTACCACTTGTTCTCTTACTATATGAATTGAGTTCACTATGGGGGGATGGTTTGTTTTTGTTTTCATGACTCTTATCGATCAAGATGGATTTTTTTGAACTTGTTAAATGAAACCTTTTGTCTAAAAGAACTTGGTATTCTAACTAAGAATCTGCAACTAACATTTCGAACTAACGTGCCTGTGTTCGGCGTCGACAAAATTCAATCAGGAAAAGTGGCCACACAATTAAACTAATCACTGATCGCTGATGCACCATCGACATTGTTAGAAGGTGGAGGTGTTTTGCGTGGGCTATTCACCATGAATATTCAAGAGATAGCCGATCCCCATTGACGTCGACAAAGTACGGGAGGGATAGACATTGAAAAAATCCATAAAAAAAAATATTGATAGTTGATGACCAATGTGCTTTCTCGGGGTCAAGGAAATCTAGAAGGGATAAAAAAATTGATTTTGTCTGTGATAAACATATCGTCGATCGCCGATCCCCGATACAATTTCGACATCAGGAAATTTTCAAGCGAGTCAATCCAGGAGCACTTGGGTAGGTTTATCTCCGATCACTGATCCTTGATACTTTTCGATGTCGGTGAGATAGGATCGTGTTTTAGAATGTTTAGCTTAAGAAAAGTCCCAATTTTGAATAACATGGGTAAACGAAGACACTGATCTCAAGCACCACATGTCTTTGTCGCATAGGGGTGTCGTACAACCTAGTTTTGTCTTGAGTCATCTTAAGGTTTCCTATGTCCTAGTCACACCTCCAATTCAACCTTGCCACATCATATTTGTATGTCAAGATTGTTTGGCATCGGAGCTTTTGCAAGGAGTTATCAATGAAAAGTGTTCAAAGAGGAACCTTGACCCCTGAGATTTTTTTGGCACGAGATAAGATCAGATTATGACATTTAATAGACTAGTTAATTCTTCATCCCTCATTTATTTCTACCTCATGTGCCGATTGACCAACAATGATTTTGAATCACCGATAGGCCACGTTACAATCCGCACCCGTGCCATCAACCTATGATAAAATTTAATTTTAAATGTCTTTGAATATCTGGTGGAAGATTTAAAATAACTACACTCATACCTGAATTGAATGGCTAATGTGACAAGGTAAGTTCATCCCTATTTAAATATATAGAACGAATTTGAACAATTTCATTTTGCGCACAAGTTTGAATTCTAGAGCATCCGAAGAAGCAAATAAATCATCTAGAGACTGTGTTGATTCTCATATTAATCAAGACCAGGTTAAACACACAACATAGGTATGTGTTCAAGTTTTTCAATTTGGCGGTTGATTTTTTATATATACATCTAATTTTGTTCACAGTTTCTAACTATTTTCTAAGCTGCAGGGAAAATGCCTCCTAGAAATCCAACCACTTGACGCTCGTTGAGAGCACCTAAGCTAAAGGAAGAAAAAAAAGGTGAAGGTTCTTCTCTTGGTACTGCAAGGTAGTTGGAGTACACCCCTAGGGAAGAGTCAATCGCAAAAACCTCAACAAAGAAATATTTTGTTCAACCTCTGGTCTTCGGTGATATAAAAGCAAACAATGGATCCAAAGTACTGCTTCCACAATGGGGAGAACTATTCAACAGAATCAATTTGGAGGAGTACCCAAAATGTATCCCACACAACAACCTGGATGTAAGGGTGCTTGATGACCATGTGTTCCCAAATATCCGATGATCATATTTGCACATGGTATCCTACAGAGCCCTAGTTTTCCCATGCATGGAGGTTTTGAAGTGGCTAATAAACCATACAGATGCGCATAAATGCTTAATCAATAATGAGAATGGCGGGTGTGTCAGAGTTTTCCTCTCGAAAGAAATCCAGAATTACTACAAACTCAGAGACCCAGAGGAGTGGCTAAACACAGACTTCATGGTGAATTTATATAAGGGATATGGCATCATGGTGGAAGGAGGACAAAAAATTTACAAAACTCAGAAATGGCTGGTATGGGACAGTTAACCTGAGGGAGCCATACATCTACTTGATGGCTGTCATCTGCTGGCTATATGGAGAGAAGGATTGCTCCAATTTTTCCGAAGCATGGATGCCCTTGGAATACACAGTGGCTATCTCTAGAAGTAGCTTCAACTGGGGAGCGATAATTTCCAAGCAATTAAGCATCTGTGTACAGCACGCTCAGATGCCAAAAGAAGGGGAAGCACCTGCTTTCCACATGGCCTCGTACCTACTCGATGTGATCTGTGCAAGAAATCTCTTCACTGGCATGAATTTAAGATGGTATGTTGTGAAGCTCCCTATTCACGTTTATTTCAACATACTATGGGAGAACAGGTACAAAAAAATCCTACGCACTCATTTGCGATGAATTCATTGCCCGTATTCATTTTATTGTATTTAAAAAGGAGTGCCCGAGATTATCTGCAACAACCAAGAAAATGGTAGCGAAGGTAGGCCACTGGTATTTATATGAACACACAACCTATATCAAGGTGTTTGGGGCTGCCAGAGCACCACATATACTCCTTGCTCAAGTCCCAGACCGACTCATTGTGGGCGAAATCTTCTATCAAACTATCCTGTAGGGCTAGAATGCCACGCTAGTCAAGGACAAGAAGAGGGATTTCATACCCTATGACTTCCACGTGGGGTTTTATTTGGTAAAGGACACTACTCAATCCAAACAAGAAGGGATGAGCCACCTTGAATCTAGGTTCTCGACATGTCGATTCCACAAGCACAACCCTAAAGGTCTAGTCCCCCAACATGCTTCAAAGGTATCCTCCTGTTGGCCATACGCGCATGAAAAATTTGAAGATGAAGTTTTCAAAGAATGTGCTCAAGACTGGGAGGAGGTAGTACAGAGGATGGCCAACCTGAACATGACCAGGTTCAAGGCTATGAGCATGGATGAATAGGTGGAGACAATAGAGTAGTTGGCTCAAGAGGCCCTTGGAGTTAGGGAAGAAATCAAAGCGACAGAGACGACATAGGAACAAATAAGAGGATTTCTATTGCTAGAGGGGGTGTAGAGAATCATTGATTAGCTACAGAATGACCCTTATCTCATAGAGATGTTGAGGATCCCCGCTGATGACCCAGTCGAAAGCAGAGGAGAGCCAAGTGACTTAGAGTCAATACAACTTGAAGAAATCACCAGGTCAAAAAACCCTGAAGTTCCACCACCACATATTAGATCACCAGGAGGAATTTCAACCCAGTCTGAGATAGCAAGGACACCAGGTAGGACAAGTTTACCAAACCCCTTTTTTGACTTAATAACCATATATGATGAGGAGGAGAGTTCGAAGGTGTCCCTACTGAATCCAATGCAGATTACAGAGGAAAAAGAACCTAAGAAAGAATCTACCCTAGGTCCTGATGCTTCAATTCAAAACCTTCCGTAGAGCGACCATGAGTTCGAAAGTGTCTTAGAAAATGAGCTACTCAACTTGCCAGGAACCCCAATAGACAGCTTGAGGGATGATCTAGGAGATGGTGGCCAGAAAGAGGAAATTCCATAGAAAGAAATCGACACTTCGACAATTGATTACCAAGTAAGTATCGAACCTATCCCTGGTTCTTCAGTTTTGGCCGATACCTCACCAACCAATGAGAAACAAATGGAGGTCAAGCCATCGAGACACATGGAATAAGTTTAGGAACCCATCCTAGAATAGATACACACAACCAAGATCTTGGGAAATACTCTAACCTAGGGAGAACAACAAATTCACGAACCTGTTGATGAAGTCACCGACATACAAGTGATCGCCTATGACAGGAAGAGAAAATCCATCATGAAGAGAAAAACTAAGAAGAGGAGGCTCACGTTAGATAGCTCAATTCTCATCACTATGGAGGAGAAGCTGCACAACACAGAGCATGCCAATACGTCAGAGTTTATCGACACAATTATGGCTATCACAGATGCCACATTGGATAGAGAAAGAAGAGATGAAAAGGAGCTGGCCTCTACACTTAAGGAGTTGGAGCATCTGTGCCATTTGGAAAAATACTATCAGGACCCCACACAAGACACTATGTTTTTGAGAAGTGAGTTCCAAGATTCTTATTCCAAATTTATGAATCAACGACACCTTTTCATTGCAGGTATAGCCGACTTCCAAGAATACACCCTTATAGCACTAGCGACTTGCAAGGACGTGGAAAGGTGGTATGAGAAATATCACCAAACAGTAGAAAGGTTCGACTACATCAACGCGGTTCAAAAGGGCCGAGATGCCGGAGAGCACAAAGTTTGGGTGCTAAGTGATAGCAACATCGATCAGATCAGGAAAGCGACCGAATATTGGGTAAAAATGGCCTAAGAACCTCAGTGAGAGATTCCAGAGAAGTGGATCGAGTGCGAGAAGAGCTAGGAAAATATTAATCTGGAGATGAAAGGCATCGACCTCCTAGAATTTGGCTCACCCGAATACTTTTTCAGCCTGCATGACATAGTCAAGCAACATGCAGAACAAGACTCGACGTGGACAACATAGATAACAAAGGTGGCAAGCATGGCGCCGGTTCAAGTACAACAGTTCATGGAGCATCTAATTAAGGCTCAAGTAGTTTTGCAACGTTTGAGTGTTAAAATAATCAAGTACAAAGAACAAGGAGTAGAAGTGAAAGAAATTATTTCAGCTCTGATGGACCATCACAGGTTCCCGTATGCCAACACATGCAAGGAACTCTTCATCAAATGGTCAGAATATGAGAAGAGTCATCCACTTCAGTAAAAATATTTGATGATTTTAGAGAACAAAGAGATGAAAATGCCATGTGGTGATATTTTGTTTTACTTAGTGTGCACTTGTAATAGCTATTTTTAGTTAATGATTCATTATAAATAAGAGGATTGACATTTTAACGAGGATTGATGGTTTTGGGAAATACCCTCATTTTTGTAATTGTAAAGAACTATTTCTGAACTACCTTAATTGAGAAGTCATGTTTAGGACTGGAGACAAATTTCTATTTTTCATCAAAGGCCTTGTGTGATTGGATTGAGGAGAAATTACTTCCAACTACATTTCATTAATGGATGCTGTAACGAGTAAGAGTTTCTGAATCTATTGATAAGTTAATTGTTTCAATATTTTTTTTAGTTCCTGTCTCTAATGATGAAAGAAAATCATTGTGTTAATGTGTGATTAATGCTAGAGCTAAGGAAACTATTTTTCTTGGCATCATCTTATTGCATGTGTGTTTTCTTTCGATAATTGTATCTCAGTCAATAATTGAAATACTAGAAAGTTAATGTATTAGTACTAGGATCGTCACAGGTGTGAATATCTTTGTCTTCATGCTTGAGCACAAGGGTTATCCCAAGATGATCCTTCTTCAGTAGTTAAGAACCCCCTTTACCAGCTGGTTTATACCAGCACACATATTTTGATAAGACCCATCTAATAAAAGAAAAGACAAAAAGAGAACGTTTAAACTGAAGTCGGAAATTTCATAACAAGATATCCTGTCAATCACTACGTAAATCCCATCAGTAAATTGGCTAGATCGAAATATATGGAGAACCATTCCACCATCAAACGCTGCAGAGTCTAATTGGGCCTCTGTGGTGGGTTTGGTTCCTGCTGTTGAGTTAAAGGTATTTATGACCTCTCAACAGTACCCAAGGAACCTTGGATGGAGTCATCAAGCAAGAACCTAGAGCCCCACGAAATCAGAGTGGCTCCTTCCCTCCCAAAGGGGGGATCCCAAAATCCCAAGTTAAATGATGAAGGTTCCATCCTAGAATTGTAGGGGCCATGGGATCCCTTTCAAGTATGATTTAGTCAAGGATTTAATTAGGGAAGAAAAGTCCCATGTTCTCATACTTCAGAAAACAAAATTGAAGGATATTCAGGTCCTTCACCAAATATTAAAATTTGTGAAAATAAGAAAAGGAAATGCAGTTATCCCCATAGGATCCTCAGGGGGCCTTTGCATGCTTTGGAACCTTGGTGTTTTTATCTTGGAACATAGCCAGTCAAACCTTCATTAGATCCTCATCAAACTTACCCACATCCTATCAGGAAAATCGATCTTTGTGTTCAATGTCTACATACTGAATCATCCATGGGACAAAGCTTCTTGTTGGTTCTCTCTGCTTTCCCTTCAGGGTTCGGGCGTAGAAACAAACTATATCATATCTGGAGATTTTAACACCACCTCACATCCTAAACAAAAAAAAAGAGGAAATATTGTTAGGGATCCTTCTAGGGAGCACATGGAAGAGATCATATCCCTTCTATATCTCCCTGATATCAAGACAAACAAGTGAATATTCACTTGGTTGAATGGACATACTAGCCCATGTCATATTGCAGCTAGATTAGATAGATTCTTGGTAAGAAATACCTTTTCAGAAGGCTCTTTCTCTATCTCCCCTGCCATTTTTCCTTGGGGAGGCTTGGATCATCACCCAATCGTCCTATTTCTCTTTGAATCAGTATACCTTGGTCTGATCACCTTCATATTCAACCTCCTCTGGATGCAAGACCCTTCTTTCTATGATCTGGTCATGAGCACTTGGATTTTTTGGATCTCTGGCTCCACAATTTTCATATGGGAACACAATTTTAAAAAAGTTAAGTCATCCCTCAAGGAATGGGAAAGACTTGTCTACAAACCCCCTACCCAACAAATCAGTTCCCTTTTGCATAAGCTGGATGGGATACAAAGAAGAAAGGAGCAAGAACATGTCACATTAGGTTTAATTGTTGAAGAAAAGAAAACCTTTCACTAATAACAACATTTTCTGAGAATGGAGGAGGAGAATTGGCATCTTAAATCCCATATTTTATGGCTCAAGGATGGAGACATAAATACCAAATTCCTCCATAGACAAGTGAAAGCTAGAATCTGGAAAAATAATGTTAAAGAAATCACAAAATCAGATGGAACTGTTCTATCAACTTTCTCCCATATCAAAGAGGCAACATTTCAACACTTCCAAGACCTCTACACGAAACCTAAAGAAGCGAATATGAGGGAAATCCATTCCCATTGTCCTTATCCATGAATATAATGAAGACTTAACCATGCCTATTATTGATGCTAGTGTTACAACAATTTTTTCCTCACCCCATGCAACTTGCTTGGATGGCCTTTCCATTTCCCTATGCATACTTGAAGCTCCCCTTTTTACCTTCCAGATCCAAAAAAACACATTTTTTCACATATATGCTCGCTATCAGTTAGACAACAAGTGTATATGTAGGTTGCTCCACTACAACCTGCGTACATCGCGTTTGGTGCTCAAAATTTAAAATTATGTCTAGTTTCCATGTCATGTGACGAGATCCATGATCCTTGACCTTCCATATACTGGAAATGCTCCGACTCAGCCCTTCAATTAGATTTGAAGGCTATAAATTGATCCATATCCAAGCCTTGGAGAAGAAAATTCAACTTTGAGAGAAAAGATACTCTGGAGAAATTTCACTTCATATTGAGTCTTCATCCCTTTATCCTTGAAAGTTTGAACTCATTGTTTAGCCCCCAAGCTCTTCCTTCTTTGTGATGGAGAACCTCATTGTCTCCTTTATATGAGCTTTCCTTTGGTGGAGGATTTAAGTGGTGGAGGCCCAGCTGGAGGGACTTAGTTTCTTGGATCTGATATGTGATGTTACATAAGTTTTTCACCTATATACTTATGTTGATTATTTTAATAGAAATAATCTTTTCTCATCCAATTTATATCTTGAAAATATTTGAATTATTATTCCATGGGTTTATTTGTCATGTATGTTAATGGATTATGCTAAACTATATGCAAACATAATATATTATCACCACATGCTTGCGTATCTTGGTTGTTGAGGACAAGTTGCTGGTATAAAGCTTTGAGTTGCGTGCTCAACAATGGTCTTCATCGAACGTCCAGACGAGGTAGGCTCTTGGCCTTGTCTTATTAGAATTTCATTTCTATAGCATACTTGGGATTAGAGTTGATTTTTGCATGTCATTCCATCTGTTGTGGTTTACCTCATGCCATAGAGAGATTGTCCTTGTAACAGAATTGGTGACCATACTGGGGATTAATCTTCTGTTTTGGGGTTTGGAGTGTTTTTCTCCTTGAATTTCTCTCTGTTAGACCGAGTTTCCTTGCCGCATGATTGCTTGACATCCTATTTTTACTTGGAATCTAAGTTTCCTAGCTTAACCCTTTCCCTGGTAGTGTCTTACTATATATACATAGTTTTTCGCTTGATAGATGTGTACATACATGAGTTGTTCTTCTGTAGGGCGTGTACATATGGGAGTTTTGCTCAAACAGTGGCATACATCAACTCTTTAGTCTTACTGGGAGAGTTTGGTGTTTTCTGGGTGAGTTTGGTTGGTTGTTGAGTCTTCTTGGGTTTCTCTCCTACTGCTAAGTTCTTACAGAGTGGTAGGAAACCTGCTTATTGTTGAATTTTCAAGCAGTATTCTTTCTTATCATTTTTTTCATTGGTTGTCCTTGCAAATTGGTCTGAGTGTTTTCTTCTTGGTATTATGCTTGGATTGTCTCTTTTTACTTGCAGTAGAGTCTGTATGTGAAGCTTCGATTCAATCCTTGCATTTTATTTTCTTTATATCGAAAATACAAAAAAATTTAATCATTTTGCATTATGGCATTTTCTCTTTTGATTACTTAGTATTAATTTTGACACATGTGGAAGGATTGGATTTGATTGAAATTGTAGAAATTGCATTGGAATTTGCATTTAGAAGCTTACCACCTCTTGATAATTTAAGATTAGGACTTAGCAGCGTTTTTATATTCACTTCTTTTATATGCTGAGTCATAATACCATCAGTTTCATGAGTACACCTCTTGAGTAAACAAAATCCATTAAAATTAACACTAATTAATTAAAATTAATTAGAAAATATTTTATTTTTCAGGGTACACAAACAAGTATAGGACATAGGGCCTTGGAATAGGATTTTTGTGAGTAAACTTCTCCAAGGATATTAAAATAAACATATGTGTCTGACAAGGGAGTGGTGAAACCCATTATGTAATAAGTGACATTAGGAGGCTCCACTCACACCAGAGTTAAGCATGAGGTCACACAAAGTTAGTTGCAGAGATAGCCCTCTAATACCTTCTTAGCGTCAGAGATATTTTTGTGGTTCTATTCGTATTTGGGGGTCTTGATAGTACCTTTACCTCCGTGAGAGGCAATGCTTTCAAGATTTCGGGCTTTGTTACCCTACCCATACAATGGACCAGACTTACAACTGGTCGCCTACACATTGGTTATATTGTGGTGGCTCTAGTTGCTTGACATAGGTAGCCACATAGGTTACTTGCAGGGGTTATTCTGTAGGTACCCTGGGTCAGATAAGGGTCATACAACACAAAACCTTTATAGAGGATTACCTCTCTGGGGGGATCTGACCGATTGCATTGTTAAGCCCACGAGTGCCCTAGTTATAACTGATATTGATGCCTCCAATATTTTGAAGGGAATCACATACCCCTCTTGGGTGAGGCATACCTACTGTAGTGAGGGAGGCCCCTTTTCAGCCACTATATCCTGTTTGTGTGAATTTGGCCTTTTTACTTTATTTTGGTGTGCTCTTTGATTGTTAGTTGGACCTAGGATTTGGTTTTCTATCTCTAGTATTGAGTCATCGTGGAGAAAGACCATCCTCCTTGCAGGTCTCACCATTTTTTGAAGTTACCACCACATTTTGAGTCTTTAACAAAGTTGCCTTCTAAAAGGCGTAAAGTTAATAAACATGGTACACATATCTCCACCTCCCAGACTTGTGATTATCCCGTTATGAGTACTAAGTCAAATCTGAATGACACAGGGAGTCCTTTGACCCCTATACCTCTTGTGATTAGTGGGATCCATTCGACGCCTTCAACCACGATGCTTGGAGTGCTGAAGATTCCTGGTCCTACTGCTACCCAACCTGTGGTTTCTACTCGACCCATAGAAACAAACCCTTTCAGGTCTCTTTTAGGTATGCCATGATACAATTCTCAGTCTATACCTTAGGTCTCTAACCCTTTTTATTTTGGTATGCCCAATATGACATCACAACTTTCATCCTCTATTCTAGTGACTATTGCAAATCCTAGTTTTGGAGCTAGGGGCATGGATCCTTCGCATGCTCCTCTCTCGTTTGGTGGAGGTAATATTCCCCAAATGAATCCTATGGTTGGATTCCAACCTCCTTTTTCTCCCGGGTCTAATCCTAGTCTCAACACTCTTGGATGAAGTACTCAATTGGATGGACAAGTCACTTCCTAAATTCTATCCTTTACCCCTTCTTCCTCCATGCTGTTTTCTACAAATGCATTTGTTATGACAAATACCCCTTTTTCCTCCAGAGTTCCATTCAGAGAGAGTCAGTTTCACACTATGGGAAACCCCCATCCTAGATATCCTCTAGTTGGGGGCAATGTTTATAACCCTCATTATGTTGCCTCCGCAGGTATGGTGCCCATACAACCTCTTATGAATCAATTTGGAGAATGATATTACCCTAATGGACAGGGCCATGGTATATACCATCACCTTGGATGTCTTGCAATCCATCAACACCAATATTTCTTAGGAGCATGGGCTTAGATGCCACAACCCTGACTCCCTTTTCTGGCCATGTTTAATCTGCCAGATTTGTCAAAATTAATGAATGATCCAGTGCGTCATGATCCGTCATGGCCCCCCATCCCCACCAAGATTCCTTCAAACATTCCAAAATTTGAAGGAAAGAATGGCAAGGATCTGGGTGATCATATTACTACTTTTCATCTTTGGTGCTCATCTAATTCCCTTAATGACGATTCTGTTCGTTTGAGTCTATTTCAATGCACCCTTATGAAGGTTTCTGCGAAATGGTACATTGAGATACCGAGGGGCATATAGGGAAACTTTAATTAGATGGTTTTGGTCTTTCTCAACCACTTCCAGTTGTTGGTTTGTTACAGTGCCAACATAGAAATTTTGTCATCCTTTCGCCAAGATAAGGCCATGTATATCTCATACCATATCCAAGAGTGGCGTAGACGGAAGAGGTTGATTAAAGCTTACATTCCTCCATAGTTTCTGTTGGAGTGGTTCCTTAATTCATTATTGCCTTATATTTCGAAGGATGTTTCTACATCCAGAGTAACATATGAGAAAGAAGCTATTTTCAAATCCCAACAATTGGACCTCATATATGCTCAGTCTAGGATGTTGTATGGAATTATTCCTGATGCATCGTGGTCTAACTATGACCCTAGACAAAATCTTGGGTCTCATGCCTATGGAATCATAGGCTCTACAAATGCTAATTCTATAGGCTTGGTGATGAACCAGTTGAAGGATTTTTTTCTAAGCCAACCTGTAGCAGGACAAGATTTGGCTTCTTCCTCCACTACCACTTAGTCGGCATATGTGAATTCTGTACACTCGTCGACCAACCCAAATGACAACCAACAACCAGGAGGGAATATAAGGAAAGGACGAGGTAATAATCATAATGGTGGGAAAAATAATAATAAATCCAAGGATGATTCTAACAATGATAGATCGAATAATAATGTTGGTGAGGGAAAGAAATAAAAATGAAACGTGAAGTTTCCTTATAAAATTTGTAAAGATGATCACCTTACCCACCTATGCCTCAAAATCAAGGAATCCTCGAGGATCTTATCAAAACCACCTGTTGTGATGAAAAATCTGTTTCCACATAATCAACACATGGAATCGGGGTTCTCCAACACCAGAAATGCATCGAGAGGGAGTCAAAACCCGTCGACACATGAAGGTGGCCATATATGTGTTAATATGGTCAAGTTTCATATTGATGTATCCAATCGATCTCATGATTACGATTCATTACAGATTGTTAGAGGTCCAGAGTCTCCCCCTCCTCTAAAAACACCCTTGTAGATAGAAAAGCCATAATCTCCACCTTGTATTCTAAAAGGAGTACTAAAATGCTCTACCCACAATCCTAATGCTAGAGCTTCCCATAATCATTCAATTGTCAAAGATCTAGGTCAAACCCCTTGTGTGATGTCATCTTTGGAGGTCCTCCAGATGTGTCCTTCACAAAGGAATGCCTTATTATTTTCTTTAGGAGCTCTAGACCCATGTGGCTCGAAGGTTATTGAGTTTGACGTCACGGATGTTAAGCCTCACTTAGCTTACCACATGGCCTTTCAAATCCATGTGGAGTACACAAAAATTACCATCAAACACACTATAATTGATGAAGGTGCTGCAACATGCGTGATGTCCCTAACATGTTGGGAATCCATTGGCTCTCCAACATATCCCAATCTACGACTATGTTGACCGCATTTGATGGGAGTTCATTTTGACCCCACAAAATTCTTCCTGCTTTTCTAGTCTAGTTAGGTGGAAAGACAGTGGAGGTTGATGTCGAGGTGGTGGATGTGCCCCTTGACTATAATTTAATACTAGGACGTAACTGGAATTATTCCATGACCATGGTTGTGTCATATGTTTTCCGCAGTTTATGTTTTCCTCACGAAGGGAAAATAGTGATGATTGATCAATTGTCCTTTGCACACACTAGTCCAAATGCATCATTTGGACCTTTAGTCCTAATGACCAACAATTCTTGGCAGACAACCGAGGATGTTGGTGTCAGAATGTACTCCTCTCGCATGGGTAAATTTTATTTCATGGCACCAATCCATCATATTCATGCCATTTCCAACAATTCTTCATTGTCGATGAGGTTCATTCCTTTCCATATTTCGCATTTCAATGACCCTTGGACCCTACCTTCCCTAACTATGTCGTACGAAGGTCGGTTGCACATTGGTATGGAAATTCCACTCTTAGTGGAAGAGGTTGCATATCAGGCTATTCTTAACGTTACTACTGACTCATATCCTTTCTCCTCTTAGACGAACGAGGAGGATCCCATTCTAGTGCCCGTATGGGCTGCCCAATCATCTTATTCGCATGATTTACTTGACAAAACTTTACCTTTGGATGAATCTATATTAGAGGCCATGTATGGTCCTGATAGGCCTTGGGACGATATGCATCATCGCTCTTATTTCCTCCCAGAGCTTGTTAGGACCGAACATGATGAATTTAGATCTACCTTGAGTGAGATGGTCGATCACGCTGTGATTATGCTATATATCCATGGTATTTATGCTGAGGGAAACATGGAAAATATTTCTCCTACCATCATGATCGACATCTCTCGAATTCCTGGAAAAATTGAGAACGCATATATCGGTGCAGATTGTTCACCTACAAAAATTCAGAACTACACTGATCGCTTCAAAGAATTTCATGACGTATTCGCTTGGTCATATAAAGAGATTCCAGGGATCGACCCCATCATTATTGAACATGAGATCAAGGCTTATCCGAGTGCTAGATCTGTTTGACAATTTCTTAGAGTTGTTAATCCTAGGAAGGCCCTTGCTATTAAGGTAAAGGTAGAGAAGCTACTTAATGTTGGTTTCATTTACCCAGTTCCCTTGACTAAATGGGTGTCCAGCCCGTTCCCGTGAATAAGAAACAAGGAACCATCCACGTATGTATGGATTTTTGAGACCTGATTAAGGCTTGTCCTAAAGACAAATTTTTGACTCCTTTCATTAACCAGATTCTTGATGAGTGTGCAGGAAGCAAAGTATTTTATTTTATGGATTTTTTAGGGTATAATCAAATTCAAATCAAACCCAAGGATCAACATAAGATGATGTTTATTTGTCCTTGGGGTACTTTTTTATACTGGAAAATTCCTTTCGGCCTTAAAAACGCCGGAACAACCTTCCAACATGCCATGACCTTTTCTTTTCACGATCTCAAGCATATTTTCAAAGCTTACCTCAATGATATTGATGCTCACTCTAGCAAGAGAGTAGATCACTCCACTCACCTTTGATTAGTATTTGAGAGATGTCGTTACTATCGCATTCGGTTGAACCCTCACAATTGCATCTTATGCATTAGGTCTATCCATATTTTAAGATTCTTAGTATCTGAGCATGGGATCATGGTATATCCTATGAAGGTTGAGGCAATACTTCGATTGCCTCCCACACACAACATTCGACAAATTCAAGGTTTACAGGGAAGGATAAATTTTTGCGTTGGTTCATAGTGAACTATGCCAATTTAACTAAGGGTTTCATGCATCTTTTGAAGAAGGATACACCACTTATATGGGATGAATGAGCCCAAGAATATTTCGATGCTCTTAAGAAATCCTTGGTATTGACACCTCTACTGAAGCCTCCTGACTACAGTAGAAACTATTTTCTTTATGTCGCCATGTCCCTGGATGATTGGTATGGTTCTGGCTTAGGAGAATGATGAGCTCCATGAGCACATTGTCTACTATCTCAGTCAAAATTTAGTCGATCATAAACTTAAATACTTTGACATAAAAAAACTAGCCTTGGCCGCGTACATGCAGTTCAAAGATTACAAAATTATATATTACTTTGAAAAACTAACGTAGTTGCAGATATTAATCCATTTCAATATGTTCTCACCAGGTGTATCATAGGGGCAAAACACAATAAGTGGATTTTTATTTTGCAAGAATTTAATCTTGATTTTGCTTCGACGAAGTCTAAGAAATTGTTAGTTTTTGTCGAGTTGATCAGACTTCCCTCTACTAAATGAGGAAATTTTTCATGATGATTCGTTTGTGAATGAACATATCTTTCTTATCTCATCTTTGCAACCCTGGTATGGAGAAATTTTAATTTATATTCAAACCTTGAAGCTAGCCCAACATTTGTTGAGAGACGATCGATGATGTATACGTCATTAGGCTAAACATTACCTTATCATCGACGACACTTTGTATCATCGAGGAGTAGATAATATATTGTGTATTTTCTTGACTCATAGGGAAAATGAGTGCGTTCTCAATGACTATCATGGTGGGGCTTGTGGTGGTCATTTATATAGGTTTGCGACAACCCAAAAAATATTGCGAGTTGATTATTTTTGGTCGTCAATTTTTAAAGATCGTGTTGAAGATTTCAAGAAGTGTCACCCTTTCCAGGTGTTCGCTCATAAAATGTTCTCACATCCAACCCCTCTTCACCCAGTCATCACAATCATTCCCTTCACCAAGTGGGGGTTAGATTTTATGGACTGTAACCTAACTTCGGTTGGAGGGAATCATCATATTGTTGTGGCCATGGATTACTTCACTAAATGGTAAGAGGCCATGCCTACCATTAAATCCGATGGTAAGACTGCAACATTCTTCATATTCAACCAAATTATAGCACGGTTCACAATCCCAAAAGAGATTGTCACTGATCATGGTAGTCACTTTCAGAATGAAATAATGAAAGAGTTAGCATCAAAATTGGGATTTAAGCACAATCATTCTTCCCCTTATTATCCATAGGAAAATGGACAAGTAGAGGCAGTGAATAAATATCACAAGACCATCTTGCAAAACACTATCAACTAGAATAAATATAACTGGAATTTGATGCTTTACCCTATGCTTTGGGCATATCGAACCTCGGTAAAGAATTCCATAGGTTTTTATTCTTTTTAGTTAGTACATGGCGTGGAGTTGATCCTTCTGATTGAATGCAAAATCCCTTCCCTCAAACTGGAAATTGGGCTCCTACCTGACACATATGATCTTGAAGAATGCCTTGTGCACCTAGAGTGTCTCGATGAGCAGTGTCGAGATTCTTCTACGACTATCGAAGAAAATAAACAACATGTTAAGGTTTAGTATGATAGGTCTGTCTATCCTTGGTAGTACATTGAGGGTGACTTGGTTCTCATGTATGACCAATCCAAAGAACCATTGGGGGAAGGCAAGTTCAATCCCATGTGGCACGGTCCTTATATCGTGTGATGTGTTTTAGAGAAAGGAGCCTATGAATTGGAAGATTATGAAGGGAATATGTTGGATGAGCCCAAAAATGGGCTCTACCTAAAAAGGTATTACGCTTGATCCCTCAATCTTGGGTGTGGCCTTCTGTATACTAGTGTATCTTAGTGTATATATCTTTTCTTTTGTGTCCTTGTCTTTCTTATGAATTTTTCCCTTGGTTGGAAGATGTCAACGAAGTCTTCATTTTACCTAGGATTCATAGACAGTGTCAGTTGTCATACATGGAACATGGGTCCCTCCGCTTTGGTCATTTACTCACCCGAGGGCCAACTGGTGTCTTCAAGTGGCATTCACCTGGAGCCATCAACGAATAATGTGATTGAGAATAGCGTCGTTATAGAAATATCACCGTTTTACATGGTGTTCGATATTTAGAGGTTCTCCTGGAATTCCATTTAGTCGTATGTCAGTTAAACGACAATTACCGTGTGCGAGACCCTACTCTACTCTGACGATTCCTACGAGTACGACTTTTGGAACGATACTTTTATTTTCTTACTTATAATCACATACCTAGAATTTCTAATCATGTATCCGATGCATATGATAATTATGTTTTAGATTTTCATTTGTCACATAACTAAATAAAGAAAAAACATTCATGCATTTACACATTGCAACATATATAAGTAAAGACGAAGACCAATTTTTTTTTATATTTCATCTTTTCAGAAAATATGGTGTCATAGTACAAAATGAGGCTCACACCCTCAAAATACATATATGGCTAGTATATATATGACCATGGAATCTACTTCTATGGTGCTAGATGTGTATCATGATAACACACTAAGGCGTTTGTGAGATGCCGAAAGAGTCACACCCACACATGAGGTACCCACCACCTGTCGCTACACAACCTCTAGAAGATTCCCCACTTGAACCATAGTAATCTTGTGTGTCAATAGAGATAGGCTCCCCTGCACATTCTACAACATTCTATCCACATCTCCTTCTGCATTCTCATCTCCTCGACTCCTATTCCGATGCTGTGGGAATCCCTCTGTTCGTCACAGACCTACATCTATGTGACAAAGAAATTGTTAGTACTTGATACCATACAAAACTATTTGCATTTTTTATTCTTTTTGAAAAAACAAAAAAAAATGAAATATATACAAATATTTCTTACCAATTGCATCATAGGCAGTACCTAGTGGAAAAGGCATATCTGGATCCCCTCTGTAGTTGATCCCAGCATAAGAGTAGTCATCAATGGCTATGACCTATCGACGCCACCAAAAATAGAACTCATCATTGTAGGGGGTTGTCACCCTACCACCTCCTACCTGCCTCATCACATCGGTCCACCATGATATGTCTAGATCACATGGTCCATGTGGAATAATCTCTACTCTAGGGCTCAAGCCTAGAACCTGATCAAAGAAAAAACTATGCAAAATGGATGCAAATCCAAAATTTCTCTTTCTACCTTGTTTGAAATCCATCATCTGGCTCTTCATGTTATCTAGTAGTGAGGTACACTAGTCATAAATAACGGGTCATAAACACTCCTCCACATATAAAATGAGTGGCCTTGAGGCTTGTTGCAACGAGGCCGACCCAAAAATCCATGTAAGAACAAGTACAATAATCTTTAAGCTCAGGTTCTCGATCACCCTGATTGGGAGTTGGATCCCTACTTTATCTGTGCCTGCAACACAGTGGGTGGAAATGTACTCCTCCATGGTCATACCAACCCCATCCTTCTGGGTCTTTAGATTCACTACCTCGCCCCGGTGCACTATGTGGGTGAAAAAACTCAAATGGTATTGTAAAATGGTCTATTTTTACTATTAGTAGATTTTTTTTACCCACTTCATAGAGTTTGTGCTAATTGTTTGACCTTAAGAATTAATAATACAATGGAAAGAGTTGGTTTTGGTGGTTTTTGTCCACGATTTTTTGCGGTTTCTAGCATTATAACCCTCGTGCATGCCTTCAACATGTATTTTCTTTCACCAACATATAGGATAGGTTGTCACTCCATTTTGCATTCTTGCATCGTCCTATGACTGTGATCCATATGCCTTAGGTATGAACCCATTTATTAGCGATGCAAAACCTTCTTATTGCTACTAGAAGTGTCATTATTAAATGGTAGAGGCTTACCAAACATGGGTTCCATAGTTAAAACCTTTGTGCCATTTGGTGCCCATGCAGAAGTTACTCCATAGGACCAGGAGTTCCTTATAGTTCCGATATGACTGTGCATTCAAACCTCATATTCTTACTCACAAGCATTCTAATCCTTACCTATGGGACTCCCCCAAGTCTTGGTTTAGCTCTTTTCCGACTCTCTAAAAAAGCAAAAAGATTGCTGAGTGAACTTGTCTCTTTCACACTCGTTAAATGGCTTTGAAAGAACGTCTATTTGGTGTAATTTTAACCATTTTTTGGACCAAGTAGACTACTTATGAAAAATGAACACTCTAGCCAACATTGTCTAGAAGAGTTCTCCTATGTATTATTTTTATATTTTTTCGGGCCTAGGGGACTAAATATACGAAAAGGGCATCTTTTGGAGTTAATTTGTAATCACATTCCATCATCTTTCTTGCAATATTGAGCCTATGGCCAATTTCCACTTTCTCGTTATAAGCCTCTTACCTCAACAATTTGCATCACTAGCGAAGCAGAGCCTTGTTTATATCCTTTGCAGCTTGACACCCTGTACCCTAAGAGGAAACATTCTCTCGAGTGTCCATGCCCCGTATGCACTTACTTGCATTAAGCATAGGTATGTTACATTGTTTGGAGCTAGTTTCTTACTCGCGACACTTGTTTCTTCTCTTGTATCATAACATTTCTTTGCCTATTAAAAAAAATGGGCGAGAAAAGAATATTATCTCATATCGGCAACAGTTGTGTCGCCTTTGAACAAAGCACAAAATTTTGAGTCCATTATCATCCAAAGTTTGGGTTTAGCATGCCCTTAGGAACCTGATCTCGTTGGTTAGAGTTTACTCCTCCGACTGGTTATTCTTCTAACCCCTATGGAGAGTTTGTTGATGCCTCCTACATCACGAAGTTTTATCATCAATTCTATGCTGCCTGAGTTATCCATATATCTCATGCTCTTGTTCAAAGGAAGTCTATAAGCCTATGTCGACCATTTCTCAGAACTCTTGACGTTGCATGTCGGCCATACCCTCAGTGTGTCTCAGAGTCACATGACACTATAGTCCTACCATGCACCCTAGTCCTACTTTCATTATTGGTAGGTAACCTTGAACCCAACAATCAACATCTCCTCATTGGTCACTGACAGGGGGGTTTCCCTTGAGTTTGAAGACAATAAATCTATTCACACATTGGGATTTGTGTAGTGTCTTGTATTCCATTAGAATTATTGGTGGTTTACTCGCCTTTTTTGAAAGTCTTCCTTATTGGCTTCTATTCAGAGGGTCTTTTTCATGCACTACTTGCATCTGTTGCATGTGAAAGACGGACATGGTTGTTGGTTCGTGAACATCCTATTTGTCTGAAATCCTCCTAATCATCAAGCTATTGCTTTGTACCTCGTGCTGAGTGATGAGATATGCCCTAATTATCTCCTTTCAATAGGTCTCCTTCCATTGACCTCAACTCATCTATTCTGTAAATGAGACCTAGAGTCCTATGAGTACCTAGAGGATTGCAGTCATCAGTGGCATCGGTTGTTGGGAATACATCAATGTCTCCTAATCGATGGATTCTTCAAGTGTTCGAACTTAACACCCTTATTCACACTTGTAAGATTGTACTCGGTTCCTTGATACCTACTTTCATTATCGGTAGGTTGTCTCGCATTTGTTAATGGTATACCTTAATGACTGATAATCAAATGAAGTCTCATTGTGTTAATGGTATACCTTAATGACCAATATACCTTAATGAATGATAATTCAACTTTGAGAGAAAATATACTCTGGATAAATTTCACTTCATATTGAGTCTGCATCACTTTATCCTTGAAAGTATGAACTCATTGTTCATCCCCCAAGCTCTTCCTTCTTTGTGATGGAGAACCTCATTGTCTCCTTTATATGAGCTTGCCTTTGGTGGAGGATTGAAGTGGTGGAGGCCCAACTGGATGGATTTAGTTTCTTAGTTTTGATATGTTCCGTTACAAAAGTTTGTCACCTATATACTTCCACTGATTATTTTAATATAAATACTCTTTTCTCGTCCAATTGATATCTTGCAAATATTTGAATTATTATTCCATGGGTGTATTTGTTAGGCATGTTAATGGAATATGCTAATCTATATGCTAACATCATATATTATCACCATATACTTGCATATCTTGATTGTTGAGGACAAGTTGCATGTATAAATATTTGAGTTGCGTGCTCAACGATGGTCTTCATTGAACATCCGGATGAGGTAGGCTCTTGGAATTGTCTTGTAATAATTTGATTTATATAACATACTTGGGATTATAGTTTATTTCTATGTGTCATTCCATATTTTGTGGTTTACCCCATGCCATAGAGATATTTTTCTCACAACAATTAGTGGTAGCATCAAACAAGTATTTCCACATAGGTCTATGTGTCTAGCTGTGTGGAAATCGTCCAAATCCTTATACTCTTGAATTTACTTTAATTAAAGTAATTATTAAAGTAAATTGGTTTTATTTAATTATGTAATTAGTTAATTGAGTTATTTATGAGACATGTTAAAAGTACTTAGCATGTAGCATTTAATATAAATATAAAAGTGAGTGTGAGAAGTAATCTCAACCATAGATCACTTTTGATATTA
>JASDQU010014195.1:26234-38801 GCA_032191745.1 Picea mariana | reverse complement strand
TTTATTTTCTTACTTATAATCACATACCTAGAATTTCTAATCATGTATCCGATGCATATGATAATTATGTTTTAGATTTTCATTTGTCACATAACTAAATAAAGAAAAAACATTCATGCATTTACACATTGCAACATATATAAGTAAAGACGAAGACCAATTTTTTTTTATATTTCATCTTTTCAGAAAATATGGTGTCATAGTACAAAATGAGGCTCACACCCTCAAAATACATATATGGCTAGTATATATATGACCATGGAATCTACTTCTATGGTGCTAGATGTGTATCATGATAACACACTAAGGCGTTTGTGAGATGCCGAAAGAGTCACACCCACACATGAGGTACCCACCACCTGTCGCTACACAACCTCTAGAAGATTCCCCACTTGAACCATAGTAATCTTGTGTGTCAATAGAGATAGGCTCCCCTGCACATTCTACAACATTCTATCCACATCTCCTTCTGCATTCTCATCTCCTCGACTCCTATTCCGATGCTGTGGGAATCCCTCTGTTCGTCACAGACCTACATCTATGTGACAAAGAAATTGTTAGTACTTGATACCATACAAAACTATTTGCATTTTTTATTCTTTTTGAAAAAACAAAAAAAAATGAAATATATACAAATATTTCTTACCAATTGCATCATAGGCAGTACCTAGTGGAAAAGGCATATCTGGATCCCCTCTGTAGTTGATCCCAGCATAAGAGTAGTCATCAATGGCTATGACCTATCGACGCCACCAAAAATAGAACTCATCATTGTAGGGGGTTGTCACCCTACCACCTCCTACCTGCCTCATCACATCGGTCCACCATGATATGTCTAGATCACATGGTCCATGTGGAATAATCTCTACTCTAGGGCTCAAGCCTAGAACCTGATCAAAGAAAAAACTATGCAAAATGGATGCAAATCCAAAATTTCTCTTTCTACCTTGTTTGAAATCCATCATCTGGCTCTTCATGTTATCTAGTAGTGAGGTACACTAGTCATAAATAACGGGTCATAAACACTCCTCCACATATAAAATGAGTGGCCTTGAGGCTTGTTGCAACGAGGCCGACCCAAAAATCCATGTAAGAACAAGTACAATAATCTTTAAGCTCAGGTTCTCGATCACCCTGATTGGGAGTTGGATCCCTACTTTATCTGTGCCTGCAACACAGTGGGTGGAAATGTACTCCTCCATGGTCATACCAACCCCATCCTTCTGGGTCTTTAGATTCACTACCTCGCCCCGGTGCACTATGTGGGTGAAAAAACTCAAATGGTATTGTAAAATGGTCTATTTTTACTATTAGTAGATTTTTTTTACCCACTTCATAGAGTTTGTGCTAATTGTTTGACCTTAAGAATTAATAATACAATGGAAAGAGTTGGTTTTGGTGGTTTTTGTCCACGATTTTTTGCGGTTTCTAGCATTATAACCCTCGTGCATGCCTTCAACATGTATTTTCTTTCACCAACATATAGGATAGGTTGTCACTCCATTTTGCATTCTTGCATCGTCCTATGACTGTGATCCATATGCCTTAGGTATGAACCCATTTATTAGCGATGCAAAACCTTCTTATTGCTACTAGAAGTGTCATTATTAAATGGTAGAGGCTTACCAAACATGGGTTCCATAGTTAAAACCTTTGTGCCATTTGGTGCCCATGCAGAAGTTACTCCATAGGACCAGGAGTTCCTTATAGTTCCGATATGACTGTGCATTCAAACCTCATATTCTTACTCACAAGCATTCTAATCCTTACCTATGGGACTCCCCCAAGTCTTGGTTTAGCTCTTTTCCGACTCTCTAAAAAAGCAAAAAGATTGCTGAGTGAACTTGTCTCTTTCACACTCGTTAAATGGCTTTGAAAGAACGTCTATTTGGTGTAATTTTAACCATTTTTTGGACCAAGTAGACTACTTATGAAAAATGAACACTCTAGCCAACATTGTCTAGAAGAGTTCTCCTATGTATTATTTTTATATTTTTTCGGGCCTAGGGGACTAAATATACGAAAAGGGCATCTTTTGGAGTTAATTTGTAATCACATTCCATCATCTTTCTTGCAATATTGAGCCTATGGCCAATTTCCACTTTCTCGTTATAAGCCTCTTACCTCAACAATTTGCATCACTAGCGAAGCAGAGCCTTGTTTATATCCTTTGCAGCTTGACACCCTGTACCCTAAGAGGAAACATTCTCTCGAGTGTCCATGCCCCGTATGCACTTACTTGCATTAAGCATAGGTATGTTACATTGTTTGGAGCTAGTTTCTTACTCGCGACACTTGTTTCTTCTCTTGTATCATAACATTTCTTTGCCTATTAAAAAAAATGGGCGAGAAAAGAATATTATCTCATATCGGCAACAGTTGTGTCGCCTTTGAACAAAGCACAAAATTTTGAGTCCATTATCATCCAAAGTTTGGGTTTAGCATGCCCTTAGGAACCTGATCTCGTTGGTTAGAGTTTACTCCTCCGACTGGTTATTCTTCTAACCCCTATGGAGAGTTTGTTGATGCCTCCTACATCACGAAGTTTTATCATCAATTCTATGCTGCCTGAGTTATCCATATATCTCATGCTCTTGTTCAAAGGAAGTCTATAAGCCTATGTCGACCATTTCTCAGAACTCTTGACGTTGCATGTCGGCCATACCCTCAGTGTGTCTCAGAGTCACATGACACTATAGTCCTACCATGCACCCTAGTCCTACTTTCATTATTGGTAGGTAACCTTGAACCCAACAATCAACATCTCCTCATTGGTCACTGACAGGGGGGTTTCCCTTGAGTTTGAAGACAATAAATCTATTCACACATTGGGATTTGTGTAGTGTCTTGTATTCCATTAGAATTATTGGTGGTTTACTCGCCTTTTTTGAAAGTCTTCCTTATTGGCTTCTATTCAGAGGGTCTTTTTCATGCACTACTTGCATCTGTTGCATGTGAAAGACGGACATGGTTGTTGGTTCGTGAACATCCTATTTGTCTGAAATCCTCCTAATCATCAAGCTATTGCTTTGTACCTCGTGCTGAGTGATGAGATATGCCCTAATTATCTCCTTTCAATAGGTCTCCTTCCATTGACCTCAACTCATCTATTCTGTAAATGAGACCTAGAGTCCTATGAGTACCTAGAGGATTGCAGTCATCAGTGGCATCGGTTGTTGGGAATACATCAATGTCTCCTAATCGATGGATTCTTCAAGTGTTCGAACTTAACACCCTTATTCACACTTGTAAGATTGTACTCGGTTCCTTGATACCTACTTTCATTATCGGTAGGTTGTCTCGCATTTGTTAATGGTATACCTTAATGACTGATAATCAAATGAAGTCTCATTGTGTTAATGGTATACCTTAATGACCAATATACCTTAATGAATGATAATTCAACTTTGAGAGAAAATATACTCTGGATAAATTTCACTTCATATTGAGTCTGCATCACTTTATCCTTGAAAGTATGAACTCATTGTTCATCCCCCAAGCTCTTCCTTCTTTGTGATGGAGAACCTCATTGTCTCCTTTATATGAGCTTGCCTTTGGTGGAGGATTGAAGTGGTGGAGGCCCAACTGGATGGATTTAGTTTCTTAGTTTTGATATGTTCCGTTACAAAAGTTTGTCACCTATATACTTCCACTGATTATTTTAATATAAATACTCTTTTCTCGTCCAATTGATATCTTGCAAATATTTGAATTATTATTCCATGGGTGTATTTGTTAGGCATGTTAATGGAATATGCTAATCTATATGCTAACATCATATATTATCACCATATACTTGCATATCTTGATTGTTGAGGACAAGTTGCATGTATAAATATTTGAGTTGCGTGCTCAACGATGGTCTTCATTGAACATCCGGATGAGGTAGGCTCTTGGAATTGTCTTGTAATAATTTGATTTATATAACATACTTGGGATTATAGTTTATTTCTATGTGTCATTCCATATTTTGTGGTTTACCCCATGCCATAGAGATATTTTTCTCACAACAATTAGTGGTAGCATCAAACAAGTATTTCCACATAGGTCTATGTGTCTAGCTGTGTGGAAATCGTCCAAATCCTTATACTCTTGAATTTACTTTAATTAAAGTAATTATTAAAGTAAATTGGTTTTATTTAATTATGTAATTAGTTAATTGAGTTATTTATGAGACATGTTAAAAGTACTTAGCATGTAGCATTTAATATAAATATAAAAGTGAGTGTGAGAAGTAATCTCAACCATAGATCACTTTTGATATTAGAAATAGATTTTAAGTCATGATTATAAAAGCAAGGCTAGGAGAAGGAGGAAGACACATTCACATAGAGATAACAAAGAAGGAATTTTTTTAGTGTGGATTCATTAGAGAGTGTAGAAGAAAAGAAGGAATTTTTCTTACACTTAACATGTGTGTCGGGAGTCGACACAGAGTATTGGATCATGAAAGACTGTGATTCAATATCTTGGATAGGTGAAGAAGGAACTTCATCTAGAGATCATACAGATCAAAGAGAAGAGAGAAAAAAGGAATACACAAGTGGGTTTCAATAGAAGGAAGCCACATGAGAGTGTTGGAGCATACATAGATTTCCATACCCATCCGCGGGCCACAGAAGAGACAATAAAAGACATACATGGGTCACAGTGGGGAAAGTAATGGATATCCGCTGATCACATAAGAGACAGTCATAGATTCCTAGAAAAGTGTGCCAAAATTGATTGTACAACAGGCATCCCTTGCCAGGTTAGTCTGTAGTTGTATTTCTTTAAGTGGGCCACTATCCCTATTACGAGAGCCCTAATTTTAGCATAATAAAATCATTCTCAACATTGGTTTTCCCTTCGGGTTTTTTCCAGGGGTATTTACCTCAAAATTCTAGTTTTCATGTGTGCCTGATTTGGTTTCCTAGTTTATGCTTCCGCTGCATGATATTGAGTTGAAAATTTCAATAGTGTATTATTTTTTTGTGAGCTACTAATATAATTGAAACAAGGAAATCACTAGATAACAAAGTACTGAGGTTTTAGAGTAAGAATTTCAACATGGTATCAGAGAACACACTCTAAAAGGAAGCTAGTTGAGTACATGGGAATTTTTCCAGCAACAGATTATTTTCAGGGAATTTTATCATGTCTTAGGGATGACAACAACACTATTGAGAGTTGAAGACAGATTGGATGGAGCATCCAACTTCCTATCTTGGAAAGAAAGAGTTACTTTGGAATTGGAGGAGTATGGCCTTTGGAAGTTAGTAGATAAAGAAGTTACTCCACCGAAAGATCTGACAACTTTAGATTCTCACAAAAAGAAGGATATTAAAGAAAAAGGAGTCCTCCTAGATTCTATGAAGGATAATCTAATCCCTCACCTAAACAAGAAGAATATGAGAAAATATATGTTTGATTCCTTGGTAAGTTTATTCCAAATAAATAACATGAATAGGGATATGATCTTAAGGAATAAACTCATATCGATTCATATGTCTAGATAAAATAATGTTACTAGTTGTCTCATGAGGATCACATAGGTGCATGACGAACTTGTAGCCACAGGGGAGAAAATAGAGGACACAGAGCTCATGAATGTGGCATTGAATGGTATTCCTAAGTCACGGGAACCATTTGTCAAGGGAGTTTGTGCTCGTGAGAATATCCCATATTTGTAGAGAATTTGGGATGATTGAATCTAGGAAGAGACTCGAGAGGAGTCTAAGAGATGAAAGCAGAATGATGAAGAGGAGGAGAACCTTACCCTTGTCAATAAGACAAGGAAGGGAAAAGGAAAGGGTTCCATAAAGTAGGGTAAAAACGAGGAGTTAACCTCACGACTGGGAAAGAAGGACTTGAGTAAAATCAAGTTCTTCATATGCCACAAGTTTGGGAACTATGCATCATAGTTTCTAGAGAAGAAGAGGTAAGAGAAGACATCGACAAAAAAATAAGTAGAGATGAAACTAAATGATTTGCAACAAATTTTGAGAAGGAATTATCAATGTTCACATGCCTCTCTACTAGAACTTACTCAAGGAGTGTGTGGTACTTGGATAATGGTGTTTCTCATCACATGACAAGGACATATGAGTTGTTCACCAATTGGTTAGAGACGGACTTAGGGTTACATGTGGAGCTTATCACCCATGACAAGTGTGGTGTAGAAGGAGTTGGTACAATCAGGTTCCATCTCGAGTCAAGAGGTTTTCTGGAGGTGGAAGATGTGTTGTATGTACCAGAATTGGAGAAGAACTTACTCTCAGTTTCAGTTTTGGAGGACATGGGTTTTGCAGCTAATTTTTATAAAGGGCAAGTAATCATATGTTCAGAGGGAGATATCCTTGACACAATAGTGAGAATTAGTGTTAGAGAGGGAAGACTATACAAGTTTAAGGGTCAACCTATAAGGGGATCCAAGGGGAGTAAACCTTTAGAGGGGAAGAGGGAGTTATCCCCTTCTAGTTCTATCAGGAGACCAAGTCGGTATGAGATGACATTGATGGATTCTAAGAAGAAGGAAGATTTTAGGAGCACATTGAGATAAGACCTTCAACAAAGTTTTCAAACTTCACGACATTGATAGGCAATGCCATCGATTTCGAGACTTACAGTATTCAAGGAGAACTTGACCAACAAGGTTTGAGGAATACCCGTATGCAAGATGATGTGTGTGCCATTGTGCCAGAGTCAGAGGCAGAGCCAGTTCCAGGTGTCTCCTTGGGAAACACCTTCCTTGCTGAGAGGGAGTGTTAATGTTATTGGTAGCATCAGACATGTATTTCCGCATAGGTCTATGTGTCTAGACATGTGGAAATCATCCAAATCCCTCTACTCTTGAATTCACTTTAATTAAAGGAATTATTAAAGTAGATTTATTTAATTTAATTATGTAATTAGTTAATTGAGTTATTTATGAGACACGCTAAAAGTACTTGGCATGAAACATGTAATATAAATCTGAAAGTGAGTGCGAGAAGTAATCTCAACCATAGATAAATTTTGATATTATAAATAGATTGTAACTCATGATTATAAAAGCAAGGCTAGGAGAAGGAGGAAGACACATTCACACAGAGATAGAAAAGACGAACTTTTGCTAGTGTGGAGTCATTAGAGAGTGTAGAAGCAAAGAATGAATTTTGATTCCACTTGACAGGTGTTGAGGGAGTCAACACAGAGTATTGGACCATGAATGAATGTGGTTCAATATATTGGATAGGTGAAGAAGGACCTTCATCTAGAGATGATACAGGTCAAAGAGAAGAGAGAACAAAGGCATATGCAAGCGGGTTTCAAAATAAGGAAGCCACAAGAGAGTTCTGGAGCATAAATATCTTTTCGTACCCATCCATGGTCCACAAAGGAGACATTCGTGGACATATGCAGGCCACAGTGGGGAAAGTTGAAGATATCCATATGTCACAAAAGAGATAGCCACGGATGCCTATAAAAGTTTTCCATAATTGATTATACATTAGGTCAATCCTTTCTAGGTTAGTCTGCAGTTGTATTTCTCTCAGTGGACCATTATCCCTATTATGAGAGCCCTGATTTTAGCATAATAAAATCATTCTCATCACTGGTTTTCCTTCTAGGGTTTTTCCAAGGGTATTTACCCAAAAATTCTGTTGTTCATGTGTGCTTGATTTGGTTTCCTAGTTTATGCTTCCGCTGCATGATATTGAGTTGAATATTTCAGTAGTGTATTATTGTTTTGTGAGATGCTAATATGATTTTAGTAAGGAAATCACTAGATAACAAAGTACCTCGGTGTTGGAGTAATAATTTTGACACCTATTTCTAAAACTAAAATACATGATGCTATTCACTACATGGAGTCCAATAAATCCCCTATACCATATGGATTCTTTTACCATTTCTACAAAAAATGTTGGAACACTATCAAGTTCGATCTTATTAGAATGGTGAGATATATTAAACACTCCTCTCTTATTGGAGGTAACACCAATTCTACCTTTTTATCCTTTGTCCCTAAAGAAGTCAACCCATCTTCTTTTTCAATATTCTGACCAATTTCTCTTTGCAATGTCTCTTACAAATTCATTTCGAAAATCATAGAAAACTAGATAAAAACCCTCCTCTCAAAGATTATTTCTCCCAATTAGGGGGGTTTTATGGAAACGACACAACTAATTGACAATATTATTTTGGTGTAAGAAGCTATCCATTCTAGCAAGTCACGGGGAGAGAAGGGGATGATCATAAAACTTGACATGGATAATTCCTTTGACAAGGTTTAATATAGGTTCTTGTTGGACATTTTAACGAAAAAGATTGCTTCAAGGAAAACTTCCTCGGTTGGATTTTGGCTTTCATTAACTTCCCTTGGATTCCCCCCCTAGTTAATGGATAATCCAGCTCTTTCTTCCATGCTTCTAGAGGTTTAAGATAGGGATGTCTCCTTCCCCCATTCTATATATTATTATGGTTGAGGCTTTAAGATACTCCTTGGAATTTGAAAGGACATTGAAAAACACAATGGGCATAAAAATTGTTAGAGGAACAAAAAGAATAATCCATTCCCAGTTCTTTGATGATACTCACCTAATCAATGGGGAATGTACAATTATTACCTCTATATCAAAAAATGAAGTGTATTTTTTCACCAAAGCTTCAGGGGGCCTTGTCAACAATGCCCAAAGTCAGATCTATACCTAGAATACCAACCTCAAACTCACTAATGCCATAGTTTGGATCCTTGGGCTCCCTTATGAAGAAAAATCACAGTCCTTCAAATACCTTAGAATCCCTCTGTGCCTCCATCACCTCTCTTCTTCTTCCTAGCAACCTATCTTGGAAAAATTTAAAACAAAATTCACCTAGTGGGGATCCCTTTGGCTAAATCCTATTGGCCACATTGTTTTAATAAACATTGTTCTACGTGTCCTCGCAATTTTATAATTTTCAGCCTTGCTCACCCTTGCCTCCATCAATCTTTCTTTCTCTTTGGAAATTAAACTTTTTCTATGGCAAGGGGGTAAGAATAGTTCTAAAAAATTTCATCCGGTCAGCTAGAATATTGTCAGAGCTCCTAAATCACATGGGAGAATGGTAATCAGGGACCCAATCCTAATGAACATATCCCTAGGAGCCAAAATTATTTGGAGACTTATTATAGGAAATAAGGTCTGGTGGAAAAAATTCCTATATGAAAATAATTATCAGGTCTACAATTTATATGCCTTGATGACCCGTCTGACACCCCCTTTGACTCTCAAATATGGCACCTCCTTAAATCCTCTCTTCCCTTTCTCAAAATAAACTTGACATGGATTCCAAGGAATTCAAAGACGATAAAAATTTGCAATGATAGTATAATGGGGAAACCCTCCTCCTAGATTATCAAGACCTTCTTCCATTGAAGTGCTAGATAGATCAACAAGAAAAATTCACCTTTTATGACATCTCCTCTTGGGCTTTCCAATTTGGCTGCTGGTTTGGATCAAACCTAAGCGAGGTTCCTGAGTTCCTTCACAAAATATCTCAAACCTTCCTTTATAAAATTCATGGTTGTGCTCCTGATATGTGATTTGATCAAGACTCTTAGGGCTGGGATGAACAATGTTTCTTGGTTAAAAAATGGTATCAAATGCAACTTATGGAAGAAGTGCTTCCTTTTAGATTTGGGTTATGTTAGTTGATTTGGAATTTAGACGACCTTCCAAAATTTAATGATTTATTCTCAACCCTAATGCATGGGAAAATTCTCATGGGGGAGAACCTGATCAAAAGAGGAATTCAAGGCCTCTCCAGGTGTGTGTGTTTTCCATTCTTCTTCAAACTCTTCTTCTCACCTCTTCATGGATTGTGTATTTTATAGGTCAGTTTGGAACAAAATTTTGTAGGGAATTGGGTAGAGAGTTTGATGGCCTTCCTCTATAGAAAATCTCCTTTACTTCTGGTTGTAGGATTATATCGGATCCTTTAGTGGAAATCCCATCTTCAAGCAAGTATGGTCTTGCCTACCCAAGTTGTTTTGTTGGAAACTATGGATTTCCTAGAATAAATGCCTATTTCAGGGAATTGGTTCTTCCAATGAAATTATAGTTGCCAAAGTGATGAGTCTCCTTTTGGAACACTTCAACTCTAGATCCCTCACTGTTTCTCTTCCAGAGCTCTTGATTACTATGAATTTAGGAGGTTGCAACAATTTCCTCTTCGGGTGACTCTCTCTTCTCAAGCCCATCACAGATCATCCTAGAAACTTCAACTCACCCCTATCAAGTTATCTTAGTGGCTTCAAGACCATGATCATCATACTCTATGTTTTGATGGAGCATCCAAGAAGAACCTCAGGGTGGAAGGTGCAGTAGGGGTTCTCTATAACCCTAGCGGACAAGTTGAATTGACATTCTCCTAAAACCTTGGTATATCATCAAATATCCAGGCTAAGGCTTCCCCCTTATTTCCTGGTCTCACCATTGCAAGAGATCAAGACATCCACACTCTCACCATTCTGGGGCATTGGAAGAATTCCATCAAGCATATTCATCTCAACACCTTCCCTAAGGATGTGATATTACACTCTATCTTTTCCATAATTTATAATATAATCCTTGGATTTTCTTATAATGTGTAATCATGGCACGTCCTCCACCACTTAAACACCAAATCATATCGTTAATTCAACCTTGAACTTTGGGTTTGGATGGAACTATGCATATAAATGAAACTTAGGGCCATTTCCCCATTCCCTATCCCTCAATACCCCCTTAACCCTCATCCCTCCCTCTCATAACCTCATCCCCTCATGATCTTTTCACTCCCAGCCATCGAGCTCCTTTCCCCAAGCCCTATCCACATGTATCCTCCTTCACACGTTTGAATCCTATCCCTTGTCCCATCTCCTTCAGATGAAACAAGATATTGATGAAATCCACAACTTTGTGCAAGTAATGTAGGAAAGGTTGAGTAAAATTTTTGCACAGGTAATAGCAGTCCCAGAGCTCTCCCTCTAAATTTGGAAATCGCTCCAAAGTCTACAATATGATGGAAATGTTATACAGATTCAATTGGAAGGCATGTAGGTGCATCCTTTTAATTGGGGAAGCAACAAGGAAGAGTCAATGGGTTCTGAGGTTGCCTCCTCTCATGTTCACTCATCTCATATCCCAGACTTCAATTTACCACCTTTCATGCCAGCCATGGATGATATGGTCCCAATGGACAGGTCCCCCTCAACTATAATCTATGCACTATTTATCTTGGTTATGTTTAGGGGTGTTTTTTAGAATTTACACTCTAAGAACTTCAAAATATGGTTACATGCACAAGTCCTTAGCAAAGTTTGTTTTGGAAAAACATAGAAATCTATCTATCGGCTCTGGTAGTCATCATTTTGGAATCTTTGAAATTTTGGAACCTCTTTGTAAAATTTCTGCATTTTAGGCATCCTTTATTAAACACAAATTTACTAGTTACAGTTACAGAAAGAAACTATACAAATTTCCATATATATCCCATTGCAATACTTTCTTCACCAAATATTGAGTTTGTTCTACTTCCTAAGTGATTATGGACCATTAAATATTTTAGATCATAATAAAAGTGTGTTTCATGTCATATATCTATAAGTTATTTTTTAAAACATGTAATTGTGTAGCACCACATAAATTTGTGATTGGTATACAATTGTAGTTGAAAATTGAACATTTAAACATGTTTATGAGGATGATAACGATTATCATCCATTGAGATCCTTTTTAGTATATTAGATCTCAATAAATTGATAAGAAGATGATTGATTTGTTTTAACATTATGTTTCTATGATTGAAATGATTGGAGAGAAACTTTCCTAGCTCTCTTTGGATTTCACAAGTTAACAAGTTATAAAGATCAATGGTGTAAGAAATGTTTGAAATTGAAACCTAGTCTAGGCATATGCAATGCATTCTAAGAGAAAGTGTATTTCATCCTCCACCTTTTCAGTATCACAACGATTACATATTCCTTCTTGCCATATATGGTGTTTTAAGTCTTGTCCAACACCTAATTTCACTATGAATATCATGAGAGTTTTTCTTATTTTAGCAATGCTAATTTTCTTCTTTAATCTAGTTATAGTAGAAAAATACTTTTGATCTTATAACTTGGGTTTATTGATCTATTTATAGTACATTGACTTTCTCTTATTCTCTATTTCTTTGTTGCACCAAAATTTCACTTTAAATTTAGTTGTGATAGTGCTTTTAACGGTATCTATATTTTGTGAAGTGGCCTCCCCTTTCATACTCCAATGGTTTAGCCAATAATCAACATCCTTATTCTACCCTGTAATAATCCTTAAGTGACTTTTACTAGAATTTGAAATGATGGTAAAAAGCCTCTTATCCTTCATATTAAATGATAACCATACTCTTTATGAGTGGAATCCTAGCCTCTAAGAGGAGGATTGGATAGGGTATAATGATTTTAATTTTGAGATTATAAATCATAAAATGATTTTGGATTTTCTCAATTTTCCTCCAAGGTTCTCTAGAAATGTTGCAGCCCCAAAATTCACAACCATATAAGATAATTGGAACCACAAGTTTTTCAAAGATGACTTA
>JASDQU010014194.1:273646-285935 GCA_032191745.1 Picea mariana | reverse complement strand
GTCCATCCCCCTCCCAATGGCCCGCACATCCCCCTCGTCCCCGCCTTATTCCTCCCAGCCAACTCGCATTCACTCCTTCCCAACCACCCTCATCCCCCGTCCTGCATTTCATTAAAATTTTTAATCTCCTCGGGATTTTCTGGGCTTTTCGCCCTGCATACGCCACCTTTGGCAGCCCACGCCATCCCTCTTTTTCCTTATTTTATTTCTTTTCATTTAATTATGTTCACAGTTCATTAATTGAACTCTTTAGTTTGATTATAACACAGTTAATCATGCTTATTTTTCTTTAACTGATTTTTTTTTTGAAATCTTTAATAAATTACTTAATTTGGGTCATTACACTACATGATTTTGATAGCTTAGATGCCTCTGGGTTGTGGTTTCCTAGCCAACAACTGAAATGCTAGCCATGTAAGTGATGGGAACATTTCTAACAAAAAAAATGATATACATAATATTTGAAGTTTTTAATTATTTATATGTTTATGTATAAACAACTTGACTGGGACTAATCGTTAATAGCATGTGTTTCCTCCTTAGAGGTAGCGGGTTCAAATCTAGAGGGGGGTAGGGTATGTATACCTCTGATTATTTAAATATATTGTTCGTTAATTATATCCTTCCAAACATATTTTAAACAAATTTCTTAAACAAATTTTATAATAATTATAGTTCTTTATAATTCTCTGGTTAAATGACAGTTGGAAAAAACAATATGTGTTGTCATGTGTTATGTATTCTTTGTGAACTATAGTTCTAGATAAAACAATATACAACAAAATATTTTTATATATTTCTTACGAAGTCTATCCACTAAGGTTTATTGTGCTTGCTTATAGTTCTCAGGTTTGTGTCTTGCCAACAAATTATAATCATATAATATATTATAGAAAAACGTTTATCGTTAGGTATTTAATAACAAGAGCATTCAATAAAAAAGTAACACAAACTTATGATTCATTGATACCTACATTTTTTCCCTTTGTGAGAATGCAACTTATAACTTCCAAACTAATGATGTACTTATTTTATTTATTCTTTACATAATAAAAAAAATAACAATGATAAAAAGGAAATGTTTTTCTATATAACAATAATTGCAATTCCATCCTATAACAGTAGTGATAAAAAGTCTATTCATTCCTATATAACAGTAAATACAATACCAATAATAATAAACTATTCGTTCCTATATAACAATAACAATAATTGCAGTTGTATATGTTAAAGTTTAAGCTATTATCAGGTTTCTTTTCAATTTACTAGATAACCATAGCATAGATAGGATCACTAAGAGAAACAAAATCACAAGATAAACAATATTTATCCTGGGAAACCCTCATGGGGAAGAAAACCCAACAAAACTTCCTTAATATAGATAGTCAATACAATGCCAGGGCAATAAACCAAACACTAGAGAATATCCTATCCCAAGCAATGCTCCTCTCTCTCTTCCTTCTTCCAGCAACTGCAACTTCCTTCAACACTTGTGCACTAGATGAGTGAGCTGAGTGAGTGAACAAATGAGTGATTGGCTTCCTTTATTTATACAAACTAGCAAGTGCTAAAAGGAGGTGTTTCTTCACTGGCAGGGCCGACTTGTCTTTTTGGGTGGTTAGAACCACTTTAATTTTCCTGGGGGATGACTTCTTAATTTTCATATTACAATTAGGGTTTGACCAATCCGCAAAAGGGGATTTGGTCAATTACAATGCCCAACATGATAAATCCACAAAAGGAGATTGATCTAATCAATAATATATATTTTATCTTTTACTTTATCCACAAAAGGGGATAAGAATATTCTTTGTAGTTACACAATGTTTTAACACTCCCTCTTAACAAGAAGGATATTTGTTATCTTTTGACAAGTCACTAGATGTCATCATCAATTGGGTAACATCATCCACTTGATAACATCATAAACTTGGCAACATCATCAACTAGGTAACATCATCAACATCATCAACTGGATAAGAGGAAGAATCAATATAATCCACTTGGTCCTCTGGCATCATGATCACTGACTGGCATATATACAAATCATCAGAAGTTTGGGTCTCTTTATCTTTCTTTCATGTTCACGTAGAAGATACTCTTTCTTATCTTCAAACAAAAGATATCTTATCCTCACACAAAAGATATCTTATCTTCACACAAAAGATGTTTTATCTTCACACAAAAGATATTCTATGAGTTTTTCCATTCCTTTTATGTTTTCCCTTCTCTTGTAGTCATCTATCTCACCCATCCATTGGGGAGGACTACTACCATAACTTCACTAAAAAAGCTAAGATGCTAGCCTGGGCAAGACTAGACTCCCTTTCCATGATCCATGCAAGATCATATAGTGGGTATCTCCCTGATGGTTGCCCCAACGAAATCAATTTTCCCCACTGTGCACAATGTACACACACTTTCAGACATTCGAAGGCATCTTTACGCGAATCACCCACAACCCTGCCAGTTCAATCGCCACTGGGAAAATCGCACACACACTTATAGCCATTTGAATTCCCATTTTGCCCTAGACGCCCACACCCCAGCGAGATCAATTCGCCCTACTGTTCAAATCGCACACACACTTACAGTCATTCGAATTCCTCCTTTGCTCCAGTGTGCCCTTCCCCATTTCTCTTCCATTGACAAATAACAGGCATGCATCAGTGCGCCCTTCTTCTTTTCTCATCACTCGACCCTCTGACAGAAATCGGGCTCTCCTAGTGCGCCCTCTCATCAGTCAATTCTTGACAGAAATTCGGATTTCTAGTGCGCCCTCTCATCACTCAATTCTTCAAAGAAACTGGGTTTCTCAGTGTGCCTTCCTCTTATTTCTTGTGTGAGAACGCTTCCGTGTAACTGCCATTGGCATGTTTACCTCGATTTTTAATTACGGTTCCTTCTCTATTGAATTTCCTTCATATATCATTTCCAGCGATGTTAAATGAGCTTTATCCTGTAGTGAATCTCTACTGTAGTGTATTTCCTTTCGAGGTTTCGCTTCCATTGAATTAAATTGAGCTCTCCCGATAGCCGATTCACCTTATAAATTTTTACCTAGATGTAAATTAATGTCAATCCCTTATAACGCCCAAATTGCTCTGATGTGATAGTTCCTTTGACTGGTGAGTTAGCTTATAGATCCTTATGTAAAGCTTTCGGCTCACCTCCCCTTTATTCTTAATTAATTTTTAAAGATAGCATAGTTATTGCTATGTTTTTAGTGGGGTCTTCCTTGGGTTCCTTAGTGGTTTTACAAGTCCTCTTGAAGCTCTTACCCTTATTACTTAGCAGGACTTGGTTTTCTTAAATTATCTTCTTATGGATACACAAGACCACCCTCGGTTATATCACCTATTCTCTTTGCGATTGAATTTTTATAATTCCTTACTTTAGGGAAGCAACACTTAGCAAGATACATATTTACAATTTTCACTTGGAATATAACTTATAAAATTTTGTATAATATATGTGAAGCAACGAATAAAAATGAACAAAATCTTGAATCACTATTTCCATGATAAAAGATTCCTATATTCTTGTATAACAATATGAAAAAGGGTGCGATGGTTCTAATTTATTCATTTTTGTTGACCCTCTTGTTGAATGGATATGCAAGTAAGTTAGCCTGGAATTCTCCTTTAATGTATTAAAAGAAGTTGGGTCTATCAAAAAAATTCAATGTGGAATTATAAGATAGTAATTGAGTTATTTAAGGGTTGTGCTTATTATGGGAGTCATATCACTTGATAAGTGATGTCTGGCATCGAATAGAACAAACTTGACAAGTTATCAATGATAAAGTAATTAGCTTACTCTTGCGTCATGAAAATAAAGTTGATGATTACTTTTGCGCCATGAAATTAATGTTGATGTATGATTGGTTATGTAATTAGCTTATTCTTGCACCATGAAAATAAAGTTGATGATTACTCTTATGCCATGAAATTAATGTTGATGTATGATTGGTTATGTAATTAGCTTATTCTTGAGCCATGACAATAAAATTGATGATTACTCTTGTGCCATGAAATTATTGTTGATGTGTGATTGATTTAGTAACTAGATTACTCTTGCGCCATAAACATAATGCTAATGTATGATTGATTTAGTAACTAGATTACTCTTGTGTCATGAACATAATGTTGATGTATGATTCAATAAGTAACTAGATTACTATTGTGCGATGAACATAATATTGATGTATGATTGATTAAGTAACTAGATTACTCTTGCATCATTACAATAATCTTGATGTATGATTGATTGAGTAATTAGATCGCTCTTACGCCATGAATAATGTTGATGTATGACTGGTAATCTAGTCTAGAATTATGAGTTGTGATTATATTAGTGGGATTTAGATATTTCCTTGTTCCTCAGAAAATTCGCCAGTTTTGAGAGTCCGATAGATGATTTTAGGGCATAAATTTCTCTCATGTGCTAATTTTCCATGGTTTTTCCCAAGAAAAGATTCGTCATTCTAAAAATAATTCGCCCAAATTCTATAGGATAAAATTATTTTACCTTAAAAATCGCCAAACTTTTATACAAATTATATAAAATCCTTAGAAATCTGAATAGTTTTACAAAAATATTGTCAAACATTTATAGTTGGCATATGAAGGATTAGTAAGATTCGCCAAGGTTTATAAATTTTAAAATAAATTTCCATCCTTAAAATCATCCCTGTCTAAGACCACAAGTGGTCAAAATTAATCGGATGAATCCTGGACTTGAGTGTTGCTTATGTGTCTTGGAGGTCCTAACCATGCAGGATACATTGGGTGGGTAGTTCATTTTGATAAATGTTGATTGGTTGATAATGTTGTTTCTTTCAGATGAACTCATTGAATTTTCTTATGTATTGATTAATATATAATGTGTCTTTATTGATTATGTTAATGCGTTGATTTCATCGTTAATAAATTATGATGATGTGTCACTTGTAATGATATTAATTATGTTGTGTCAATTTTAATTTCCTATCACAAAAAAAAAACACTTTCTGCACATCACTGTTTGTTGTTGTAACAGAGGGGCGTTACAACTTTAAGACTGGGTCCACCGTTGGGAATTAAATTTAATATTCCCCTGGCTTTGTTGGGTGTAGGAAATTCATTGGCTTTCTTTATATTTTTAATAGTCAAACTAAGCTTCAACGATGATTTGTTGATCATGTTCATAGTATTCTTTGAGGGTGGTGAAGATTTTTTGTACGTATTATCCTCTTGATCACACTTACACCATCCTTCTACACATGATCGTTAGCCATCGGATTGAGAATGGGGTCTATAAAAGAACAATCAAAAGACACAATTTCATTAAAGACAAGCATAAATATATTCCATAGATTGCACCAACAACAACGTGCATCAATTCAATTGCATTTGTACACTAATGTCCATATAGTGATCATAGATTCAAAGGGGAAATATATAAACATTTAGGTTTATAACAATTAATTGATTTTCAACATTTACATTTCAACATAAATTCTTTGACAAATTTGAGTTTTCATATCTAGTAGTAGAGTAATTTTTTTTTTTAACCAACACTTTAAGCATCAAAATTCCATTAAATAAATACTTTGATTTCAATTTCCACACATGGAAAATAAAATTCAAATGGAGTTGATGAACAAAACCTGTGGAGAGTGGTAAAATGAAATAAGCAAGCACCAAGAGATCCAAATAAGGTACTCAAATGGTAGAGAAAAGATGATAAATCCAAAGTCATCATTGGCCTTGCTCTCACAAATTCAAAGTTACATCATATAGATCTAGAGAAATCATCCAAGGAAATTTGGGAGATGTTTAATATATTGATTGGAGCACAAGGGGTGAATGCAACATTTTATTTGAATCTAGAGTGATTTAGTTTTAAGGTTTCAGTTGAAGTCACTATGTCTAGCCTAATAAACAATATGAGATATATTCTAAAATATCTGGTAGAAGTCAATATTGTGGTAGATGAAGAGGAGGCCAAAGCCATTTTGTTAAATAGTGATGCAGCCCCACTACCCTCCTGGAGTTTTATGACCTCCCGGTTTCTAGATCTTTCCTTGTCCTGAGTCAGATTGACTCTTCAGGTTCCCCTTTGAACCCAAATCAGCTATACATAGGTCCCTTTTTCCTCTTTTGGCGCAGGTCCTGTGATACACACACCCTCTGTCTATGCACTCTGGGCGCTCTTCATTTTGTGGGCGCTAGCCCCTTCCTTACATGGGTCCTCTTGCTATGTTCTCCTGTGACCTAATGATTCCCTATTAAATCTCAAGCACCTTCGATTCCCTGCATTGTTTCGAGATCGTAGATCTCTCGATCTTGATGGTACCTGTAGATTGATGGTTTAGATCTGTCCTCTCCAAATTCTACGAACCAGATATTTTCCATCTGCATCAATGACCAAGATCTATTTGAGATTCTAGACTTTAGGTTTTCGAAGTCTCAAAACCTCGCTACCTTCGTACTCTAATCCTCTAGAGTTAATGATATGATGCCACCTATCTCCCTGAACCTGCGGCTAGGATCTCCTCCGTGAATCTGGCCTTCATGAATTTCAATTTTCAAGCCTCCCTTTCTTCCGGAGAGATTTCTCTGAAATGGCTCGATATCTAGCCACATGTCCTTATAATTGACGACTCTTCTCTCGCTTCGGGACATTGGCCTCCTCATCCAGATCAACGATCCAAATTGTTGCCTCCTCGATCAACGATTGAGATCCTCTTCATCTTTTCGCAACTTTCTCCCACTTATTTCTTTTTATATGGAGTCCTAGATCTAGCATCGCATGTCCTCCTTCGCATCGATGGATCTCGTCATTTTTGGGACTTCTCCCTTTAGCGTCCTCAAATATCAATAACCACAAATCTCTGAAGTGAAATCTTTCGGAGTGTTGGTTCTCCTGACACCTGTCCTCTCTTGATCCAATGTTTATTCAATGGCTATCTAATGGAGTGAATCTTCATCCTCCACATGTCCCTTTGCAGATCAATGACCCATGTTATTCCTTTGATATCAACGACCCTTAATAATTTCGGCCTTCGACGCTTCAGAAATTTCTGAAACTTCTTTCCATAAAAACCCCGGAGTGAAATCCTTCGAAGTCCACAATCTGGCGACACCTATCCTCTTCCAGATCGGTGGCTATCATTCACTTTGGCTGCTCATGATTTGATGATGTCTAGCCTTTCTCCTTCTCGTTCTTTTGGAGTGAATTCACCTAGAATTCACGATATTTTTCCACACATCCCCTTTCTAGATCTGACAGCTCAGATTCTCTTCGGGCTTCGCGATTCGACAGTTTGAATTGTCAATTGAAACTCCAATGTAAATTTCCCCAGAGCCCATGATTTAGTGACAAGTGTCCCCTCTACAGATTGACGACTCTCGACTCTTTGTCTCTTCAGGCTTTGGAAGATTCAACTTCTTTGTGAGCTCATTCCTCGCGGATTTTTTCCATCTGAAATGAATATATTCCTACCACATGTCCTTCTAGTTGATGGAAGGTCCCAAATGGTTTTGGGACTTCGTCTCTTTATCACATCCACTCTTTTGTGTGTACACAAAGTGTTAAATATTTTGCACTTCTTCCTGGATCCAAAGATGTTTGACCCTCTGCGCTCAGATCCAATGGATGAGATTTCTTATCTTCTCCTACGCTATCCTTGTTCGCTAGGCACTGATCCAATGGACTAGGCTTCTCCTTACAACCAATCCGAAGATTGTTGTTGCTCCTCCTCTTGAGATTTTGATCTCTCCCGTCTTAGAATATTTTTTCAGTCTTCAAAGATTTTGACCTTTACTCCTCTTACGAATCTGATTCTTGGATCTCGTCTTCACCTTTGAAAGTGGTATCCCTTCTGAGATTTAGGACTTAGAATAAGTATGTTTCCTATGCACTCTTTGTGTTATCTCTTTTGATCTTATCCCGTTCGAAGGTTTTGATCTCCCATGCACACCTTGCATTTCCAGGATTTCGTCAAACTCATATCCAAAGGATTTCTTGAAAATAAATTCTTCTCTCCCTCTTGGCGTTCTCCTCGCTCGATGCACACTTTGCAGATCTCCTCCTTACAGAGTTTTCAGTAACTCTATTTCCTTCCAAACTCAGCACAGATTTCTTGATGTTCACTCCTTTCACTTTTGTTGCTGAAGGTTCAACGATATCCCTCATGAGCTTTCCTGATGTTAACTCACCTCTGTCAACGCACTCCTTGCACTCAGAAGATCTAAGGCGAGAAACAATTGAAACTCATACAATACTTCAACAGTTCATACATTCATAACACAAATTACATATAAAAGAATAACAATAAATACAAATACATAAACACACCATATGCAGGAAAAACTACTTTTCTATTATCTATGTGTGTCTATATAGATGTTTACAAAAACTGGACTTCAACAGAGTCCCAGTTCTCTCAAGATCTCCTAATCTAAACTCTATCTTGAGTTCTTCTTATAGTGATCTCTTTCTCAAGTATACTTAATTACAAAATATGGCTTTGTGATCTTATCCTCTTCACAGCATTAGTGTTATCACTATCTTTGTTACGACACCATACTCTTATGACTACATTCCATAAATGTTTATTCAGACCTGACTACAATCTAGGCCTAATACAAACAACCATTTAAAGAAAACCTATATAGTACATGTACAAAGGTACGGCTTGGATCTTATGGACTTACAACGTAAATCCCCATGCGATAAGATTTTGAATTTTTAAAAAATGGGAGGTTCAATGCTTCTTCCTTACTCCATTACGCGCCTATGTGTTGGCTCGCTGGTGCTTTTTCTGAGGTGGAGTAATGCTCTTGCATCATACTCCACTTCTACTAAAAACATGAGCTCCTGCTCAAGAGCTGCTCTCCTCAAGTGTTGAAATCCTCCTGGATCGCAAACTCTTCCTTGGAGTTGTCCTCTTTCTCCTCTCCAACTATGGCATCGCTAATGTTGTTGTTGATGCTTCTTCTATTTCTTCCCTGCTGCTATGGCAGGCTCTCTTCTGTTCAAATTCCATTTGCCAACTGCTCCTTGTGTTGATCTCAACATCAACTTCCTTATCTCCTCTATCACCCTATCCAGCTACTGCAATGGTTGGTTCTCCTTATGCAATATTCTCGGTTGCAAGTCTTCCTTATCAATGGGTAGATCATCTTGACTCCCCATATATTTTTCTTCTTCTTTTGTGGCATTATGCCACCCAACTACAAAATTCAGTTCTGCAGTCTCATCACCGAGTTTTTGTTCAGCTTATTCCTTTGATAGATTAGCTTATGTCAACTCCTCTGGTGTTGGTTCGACTCAAGCTTCCTCCAACCATTTCCTTGGCTGGTATGCTCCTTCATCTGCTTCCAACTTGACCTGTTGGATGTGAAATCTTTGCACCATTACTCTTCTCTCTAGGGCTTCCAATTCCTCATACAACTCAACAAAATCCATGCTGTCTATTTCGTCTTCTCCTGCAGAATTTAGTGTTGCAGTCATCTCTTGTTCAGCTTCCTGGCTGAGAATTTTGAACCATGCTTTCGAATGCTCTTCTCCTTATGTTGGGGTAGACATCATTGTTTTCTTCATTTCTTCCTCTTTGACAATTCCGGCTGGCTATCTTTCTTCTTTCGTTGCACTTTCATCGTGTGCATTGGCCTCTACTTGGTTGTTTGGTAAGAATGTATTGATCCCTCCAATAATCAGAATGCTCCTCTGATCCTCCTTTTGGATGGTGAGATTATTTAACTTCTCATCATCTTCATTCACATGGTCAGCAAATCCACATGAATCTTTACCTATCAACACTCCTTGTTGACCTGAAACTGATTCTGAGCTCCTAAGAATTTCTGACGATCTCATTTCTTTCCCCCTATCCATCTGGCAATTTGGGACTTCTTTTCTGCCCACCTAGCAATCTATGAGATCAACCGATCCCATCTCATTTCCCACCTAGAAAATTGAACTTTCAGCACTGCCCCTCTGGCAGTATATGAGACCTTCCACTGATCTCTTTCTATTTCCCTCCTAGCAACTTGAAATTCCATTTCTGCCCACCTGGCGGTTTATGAGATCTTCATCTGATCTCACCTCTTCCTCATCACTGAGGTGTCTCCCAATTTTTGATTCACATATGTAAATTTGTTCCTCCTCTATGTTACTGAGGTTTTCATCATGCCTCACCCACCTCCTTTCTATGTGTTTCTACTTTTTGGCCAACAATTTTTGAATGGACCATTTTGACTACCTGTTTAGAGGACATTCATACCTCCATTTTACCTTTGCCTGATACGAAATCGGATTCAGAAGCCTGTCAGGGCATGAAAAATGCTCAAAAATGAAAGTGCTCGGAATCCGACGAAACCAACACCATTGCGTCTGTCTCATCTTCCTGATTCCGGTGGTATAATTTTTTTGTCAAACGAAGTCCGTATGGAGAAGATATCACATTCTGTCCGCCGAGCCAAACAGGCAAAATTTTGGATGCTGACTGTACCTATCCGTACAGTCCGTACAGGACACGTGTCGGTCCGTACAGTACACATGGAAGGTCCGTACATGGATAAGTGGCAGGTTCTGTACAAGACACATGGCGACTCCAAGGAGTGCCACGTGTCAGGCAGATTTGACAGTTTTGGCACACGGATGGGCCAATCCGAAGGTGACACATGTCACCACTGGAAGGGTGACACGTGGCACGGATGACGTCAGCAGATGACATGGCTCGAGTGACGTGGAAGTTGACAGAGCATATGGTAGGATGATGTGTCATGATGACTGAGCGTATGGCTTTCGACGTGGCAGTTGACATGGCGGCAGATGTGGACGAATTAGAGACCGACACGTGGCATTCAACGATTGGGTGGAAAGGTGCCACGTGGCACCTTTCCCTTGGCAGTGGTTTAAGAAAGGCTCCGTGACCATTGCGCTACGCTTTGGTTCTTATTAACATAATGGCGGAGTTTATATTTAAATTTGTCAAGTGTTTTCACCGGCGGGAAAAAGGGCCGGGGCTTGGCCCCAGCCCTCAGCGCACACGACCACACGATAGAACCTTTGGCGTGGAGGTTTTAAAACTATGCGCGGTTATATATGTGTTTAGACCCTGGTTCCATTGCATTGATATATGACCGCATATATATATTGGCGGGGGTTTAAAGTTTGGTTTAAAGTGGTTATAACATATAACCGTGACCGTATATTTGTGCGGGGGTTAAACATTAACCGTTAATGTGCGGGGTTTAAATGTGTTATCAAACGGTTATGGTTAATGAATACGGGCGGTTATATGTATAGCCCGTGGCCCTATGGATTATGCCATGCGACCGAGAGTTGGCAAGGGTGGCCCGCGCTAGCGCGTGGCCACATGGACCTCCATGTGACCGTTTGAAGGGGGGGCGCGCCCAGATTTGGGGGGCTTAGACCATATTATAACTAATATATAGTTGCAAAGTGGGTTTTATAACCACTTTTGCTATATTTAATGTAATTAAACCCATTTTTAATGTAATTGGGAGTTATTGGGCTTTTTTAGAGCCTAATTTTTGGGAGGAAGTTGGAGATGGATAACCAACTTTCCAAACTATTTAACCAAGGCCATGTTGAGGCCATTGGGTTAGCTTTTGATAACTTTTGGACGGTTTTGGAGAGTAGAGATGCTGAGGCAAAGCCAAGTCAAAGCCAGTTTGAGGCAGGGAAGCTGTTGAGGAGGAGATGCTGTCGGACGATTTCTGAGAGCTCGGAACATCCGTTTCAGGTGCCGTAAGTTGTGCAAGATTCTAGAGATCTGGGCAAACATGACCAGATCAGTCTAGAAGCCAATCGGCATTGTAAATATGTACTATTAAGCTTTCGAACAGAAATAAAGAAGCCTCCCCACAAGAGAAAAGGCCAGGAGACGTAGGCAAAGTTGTCGAACTCCGTTATCAACTTCTGTGCATTATGGTTTGTTGTTTTCATTGTTTTTCAGATCTGAAATTATGTTAATGGCTATATAATTCATTTCTTTCTTGCTCTTTTGTTAAGTTTCTCAATGGTCAATTAATGCATGCTAAGTTAAAAAACTCAACCATAGTCATTCGAAAAATCCTGACGGATCAAGTGGTATCAGAGCTAGTTGACGTTTGGATTTGAGTTTTGCATGTTAGCCAGGGAAGAGCACATCTCAAGGAGGAAAATGGCATCTACATGAGGACTTTCTCATGACGAGAAGAAGTTCAGAGATTCGGTGTTTGTCATGGCCGAGATGGTGAAAGTGTTGTATGAAGACTACTTGGAACGAAAGAGC
>JASDQU010014194.1:242860-273546 GCA_032191745.1 Picea mariana | reverse complement strand
TCACTTGGTTCTGCCAGAAGTGGATGCCTCAGCTTCAATGTGTTTTGCTTCCCCTGATGTAATCATCTTTCAGAGACAAAGAGCAAGTCGGGTGGCCTATCCCGAGCTTGTAGAGTGGTCAGTAACATTTTGGGGACCAAAAGGTCTTATTGTTGGGAGGTGTGATCCGAAATCGGATTCAGAAGCCTGTCAGGGCATGAAAAATGCTCAAAAATGAAAGTGCTCGGAATCCGACGAAACCAACACCATTGCGTCCGTCTCGTCTTCCTGATTCCGGTGGTATAATTTTTTTGTCAAACGGAGTCCGTATGGAGAAGATATCGCATTCTGTTTGTCGAGCCAAACAGGCAAAAATTTGGATGCTGACTGTACCTGTCCGTACAGTCCGTATAGGACACATTGCAGGTCTGTACACAGAAACATGGCAGGTTCCGTATAGGACTCGTGGCGGCTCCAGGGAGTGCCACGTGTCAGGAAGATTTGACACTTTTGGCACACGGATGGGCCAATCCGAAGGTGACACGTGTCACCACTGGAAGGGTGACACGTGGCACGGATGATGTCAGCAGATGACGTGGCTCGAGTGATGTGGCAGTTGATGGAGCGTACGACAGGATGACATGTCATGATGACTAAGCGTACGGCTTCCGATGTGGCAGTTGACATGGCAGCATATGTGGACGAATTAGAGACCGACACATGGCATTCAACGATTGGTTGGAAAGGTGCCACATGGCCCAGTCAAGGGCTGCCAAGTGGCACCCCGGTTTTGGTCTAATGGTTTGTTTAACAAAATTATGTGTGGTTGACCGGGTTCGAACCGAAGACCTCTCCCTTGGCAGCGGTTTAAGAAAGGCTCCATGACCACTGCGCTACGCTTTGGTTCTTATTAACATAATGGCGGAGTTTATATTTAAAGTTGTCAAGTGTTTTCACCGTCGGGAAAAAGGGTCGGGGCTTGGCCCCAGCCCTTGGCGCACATGACCACATGATAGAACCTTTGGCGTGGAGGTTTTAAAACTATGCGCAGTTATATATGTGTTTAGACCCTGGTTCCATTGCATTGATATATGACCGCATATATATATTGGCGGGGGTTTAAAGTTTGGTTTAAAGCGGTTATAACATATAACCGTGACCGTATATTTGTGCGGGGGTTAAACATTAACCGTTAATGTGCGGGGTTTAAATGTGTTATCAAACGGTTATGGTTAATGAATACGGGCAGTTATATGTATAGCCCGTGGCCCTATGGATTATGCCATGCGACCAAGAGTTGGCAGGGGTGGCCCGCGCTAGCACGTAGCCACATGGACCTCCATGTGACCGTTTGAAGGGGGCGTGCACCCATATTTGGGGGGCCTAGCCCATATTATAACTAATATATAGTTGCAAAGTGGGTTTTATAACCACTTTTTCTATATTTAATGTAATTAAACCCATTTTTAATGTAATTGAGAGTTATTGGGCTTTTTTAGAGCCTAATTTTTGGGAGGAAGTTGGAGATGGATAACCAACTTTCCCAAATATTTAACCAAGGCCATGTTGAGGCCATTGGGTTAGCTTTTGAGAGCTTTTGGATGGTTTTGGAGAGCAGAGATGTTGAGGCAAAGCCAAGTCAAAGCCAGTTTGAGGCAGGAAAGTTGTTGAGGAGGAGATGTTGTCGGACGATTTCTGAGAGCTCGGGACATCTGTTTCAGGTGCCGTAAGTTGTACAAGATTCTAGAGATCTGGGAGAACATGACCAGATTAGTCTAGAAGCCAATAGGCATTGTAAAGATGTACTATTAATCTTTTGAACAGAAATAAAGAATCCTCCCCACAAGAGAAAAGGCCTGGAGACATAGGCAAAGTTGTCGAACTCCATTATCAACTTCTGTGCATTATGGTTTGTTGTTTTCATTGTTTTTCAGATCTGAAATTATGTTAATGGCTGTATAATTCATTTATTCTCTCTCTCTTTCATTAATTTTCTCAATGGTCAATTAATGCATGCTAAGTTAAAAAACTCAACCATAGTCATTCGAAAAATCCTTACGGATCATTGCCTCTTGTTGCATCCTCAATGATAGCTATTCCATCCTTCCTCTTATCTGATCAAGCTCCAGATCCATCTCTAGATTTCTTTTCTTCTTTCATACTTCTCTTCGACCACATTCATGGACTTCAATAGCCATTTCTACCTTCTGTCTGCCCTCATGGAAAGTCTTTGGACCACTCTACATTTGAGAGCATCTCCATATTCTCTTATTGCTCACCTGGTTGTTTCAATTTTTGATGTTGTGCGTGTGAAACAACCTCCTCATAGAGCATCAGTACTCTGCCTTCTTTCACCTACTATCTATAGAAAAAATTTAACTTCTCATATCACGTGATGTTATCAGATTATCTCCTTTTACCATCTCATCCTTTTGTCTGTTGTATGAAAACAAAATAACGACCTCCTCTTCTTTCTCTTTCGCCTGAAATCTACAGATGAAAATTAAAGCTCTGATACCGCCTGGTATCAGAGTATCTCCTTTACATCCTCCCTGCTATAGAAATAAAAAATATGTACCCCACCTGATGCAACCCCACTACCCTCCTGGGGTTCTGCGACCTCCCGGTCTCTCTATCTTTCCTTGTCCTGAGTCAGATTGACTCTTTGTGTTCCTCTTTGAACCTAATCCATCTATACACATGTCCCTTTTTCCTCTTTTGGAGAAGGTATTGGGATACCTGCACCCTCTATCTATGCACTCTGGGTGCTCTTTGTTTCGCGGGCTCTAGCCCCTTCCTTGCATGGGTCCTCTGGCTAAGTTATCACGTGACCCCATGATTCCCTGTTAAAGCTCACACACCTTCAATTCCCCGAAATGTTTCGAGACGATTGATCTCTCGATCTTGACGATACCTCTAGATTGACGGTTCAAATCTGTCCTCTCCAAAACCTATGGACCAGATATTTTCCCTCTTCATCAACGGATGATATCTATTCGTAATTCCAAACTTTGGGGTTTCGAAGTTTCAAACCCTTACTACCTCCATACTCTAATCCTCTGGACTTAATGATTTTCTTCCACGTGTCTCCCTGAACTTGCGGCCAGGATCCCCTTTGCGAATACAGCCTTCGGGACTTTCAATTTTCAAACCTCCCTCTCTTTCGAAGAGATTTCTCTGAAATGGCTCAATCTCTATCAATGTGTCCTTCTGATTGAAGGCTCTTCTCTCGCTTCAGGAATTTGGCCTCCTCGTCCAGATCAACGATCCAAATTGTTGCCTCCTCAATCAAGGATTGACCTCCTCTTCGACTCTTCGGACCTTTGTCCCCATTATTTCTTTTTATATGGAGTTCTACATCTAGCGTCGTGTGTCCTCCTTCACATTGATGACTCTCATCATTTCCAAGACTTCATCCTTCGGCATCCTCAAATCTCAACAACCATAAATCTTGGAAGTGAAATCTTCGAGAGTGTTGGATCTTCTGACACCTGTCCTCTCTTGATCCAACAATTATTCAATGGATATCTAATTGTGTGAATCTTCATCCTCCACATGTCCCTTCACAGATCAATGACCTACGTTCTTCCTTTGATATCAACGACCCCTAATCATTTCGACCTTCAGCACTTCTGAACTTTCTGAAATTTCTTTCCATAAAAACCCCCGAGTGCAATACTCTGAAGTCCATGATCTGGTGACACCTGTCCTCTTCCATATCGATGACTATCATTCTCTTTGGATTTTCTAGCTTTGACGATGTCAAACCTTTCTCCTTCACGTTATCCTAGAGTGACTTCACCCAGAATTCACGATCTTTTTCCACGCATCCCCTTTCTAGATCTAATGGCTCAGATTCTCTTCAGGCTTCATGATTCCACAGTTTCAATTCTGAACTGAAACTCCAATGTAAATTTCCTCGGATCTCGTGATATGGTGACAAGTGTCCCCTATTCATATCAATGACTCTCGACTCTTCGGCTCTTTGGGATTTGGAAGTTTCAACTTCTATGTGCACTCATTCCTCCTGGAGCATTTCCATATGAAATCAATAGATTCCTGCCACGTTTTCTTCCAACTAATGGATGGTCCCAAATGGTTTCAGGACTTCAGCTCTTTAGCATGTCCACTCTCCTGTGTGTACACAAAGCGTTAAATCTCATGCACTTCTTCCCGGATCCAACGATGTTTGACCCTCTATGCTCAATTCCAATGGATGAGATATGTTCTCTTCTCCTGCACTATCCTTTTTCGCTAGGCATTGATCCAACGGACCAAGCTTCTCCTTACAAACAATCTGAGGGTTGTTGTTACTCCTCCTCCTAAGCTTTTGATCTCTCCTGTACTAGAATATTTCACCAATCTTCAAAGGTTTCGACCTTTGTTCCTCTTACGAATCCAATTCTTGGATCTCGTCTTCACCTTTGAAAGCGGTATCCCTTATGAGCTTTAGGAATTAGAATAAGTCTATCTCTTATGCATTCTTTATGTTATCTCTTCTGATCTTGTCCCCTTTATCTGAAAATATATTTTAATGACTGTGGTTGAGTTTTTAATTGCATCTGATTATTAACCATTCAGGAAGCTTAATGAAAGAGGATGAATATGAGAGAATATATATCAGCCACAAAACAATTTATAGATCTGAAATGAAGAAATAAGAACAACAAACCATAACAAGAGAAGTGATAATGGATTTCGACACAACATTTCCTACGTCTCTGGGCCTTTGTCTCAGTGGGGGGAGGCTTCTTTATTAATTCTTCAATTATTGAAAAGTACAGCAAAATTATAGCAAACGTACATCAAATATATCTCATACTAGTCCCACTGTGTTCTTCTCGACCTCATAAATCCAACACAACTGACAGCACTAAAAAATACTGAGTGTAGCTCCTAGAAATGGCCCGCAAGTGTCTTCTCCTCGACAACTTCCCGGCATAAAAATGGCTTTGGCTTGTATTTGCTTCAAGATAACTCTGATCCGACTATCCTCCATGGCCTCAAAAAGGCCTAGTTTTTATATATCTTAAGTTGGTTATCATTCCCCAACTTCCTCCCAAAATCTGGGCTCAAAAAGAGCCTAATATCTCCCAATAATGGCCAAAATCTCCATTAACAGGCCTGAAAATCAATTAAAACCCAATCTTTATAGTTAAAAACCCACCTGTGTAACAAAATTTCAAAAATAGCCCCTAGGGTTGGGCACGCGCTCCATATTAAGGTCACATGCATAAAAGGTGGCCAAGCGCCAGCCCAAAGGGTTGTACACTTGCCCCTATCCTGAAACATATGGTCATGTGATTGTTATGGTGATAGGACCGTGCCCTTTTGGTGCACCTATCCCCTTGGTTCCAACTCGATAGAAATGGTGATGGGTGCTACACATGCGTGCTTGGTTGATTTAAAGGAGTGGTGCCCACGCCCTTATCCATCGTGGTCATAAGTACAAAAGAGACCCGTGGGTTGGGGCTTATGCCCAACCCCTTTCCACTCATACATTAATACATTACAACATTTAAATTTCAATGTGGGTTTAATTAAACAAGTAACATGTATGGCACATTGGCATTTGGTCCTTTTTTTAGGCATGAAAATCTATGGAGAGGTTTAGGGTTCGATTCTTACTAACTCCAAAAAAATTTCACACAAACAACGAGCTAACCAATGGGTGCCACGTCGCAACCCATGTCTGGGCCACGTGGCACAACACCATTTGTTGGTCTCTGATGCCACATGTCAACATGCTATTGGTACCTATCACTGTCCAGTCACCCCACTACTATGTTGCCACATGTCATTATGCTTACATCATCATGGTGATGTCATGTTGATGTCAACATTGACTTTTTTCTAGTTTGACTGTTGACTTTTTAGCTGTTTGGGAAAACATTCAGAGTGCAATAAATTCCGCATAAAACGCTCATTTGAGAAAGTAAATATATGCCGGGAATCAACACGACGAATGAGTCACAATGAAATTGGTTTAGTCTGATTACGAGAACTTTCATTTTTGAGCCTTTTCTAGACCTAGGAAGCCTCCTAGATTTGATTCTAGATCACACCTCCCCACTAAGGACCTTTTGGTCCCCAAAAGGTTACTAAACAGTCAACAAGATCGGGATAGGCCACTTGACTTATCCTCTATCTATGAACTCTGTCTTGTGCACCTGTCTCATCAAGATCAACTGTACCACAATCGTGACAACTAATAGCATATTGTTAGCCTTTTGAACCCTATCATCGATGTAGACAACGTTTTTAATGATAGCATTAAAAATATGACTACAAATGAGCTTATATACTTGTAATATTTGCATGATATGAGCTTATCTTGAAGCATCCTATGATTGATTTTCCATTCAACAATCATTTCATGTTCTTGCTTAAGATAGATTACTTCATTTGAAACAATTATTGGTTTGTTTCTTTCTTGAACTGCCTTCTTTAATTGTTCCATTGTTTGAAGTGTTTTATTTTTCTTAACATGATGAACACGAACCACATAATCTTGACCTGCTTTGGTTAATTGATATTGATTCTTTGACATGTAGAATATTTCCTTTCGATCATATAAATATGGACTACCTAAGACCATTCCACATTCTATTAATGACACTACATCACATGTTACCTCATCCACATACTGAGATGAAATTGCAAATTTGATTGTGCACTGCTTTGTTATGTGCATTCGATGATGATTGCTTATCCATTTCAGTGTGTAAGGCTTATGATGTACTTGTGGTTTTAACCCCAATTGCTTAACCAATTCTTCTGATATTAGATTAGATTGAGATCCACTGTCGATTAATGTGTCTATCTTAGTGTGTCGCATGATTACCCTTATATGAAACAAGTTACTTCTACAGTCAATGCCTTCACAAATTTTACCTATCATACCAACCAATGAGACCTTAGATTCGTCACCCGAATCTGATCCCAAGTCTATGGGTCTTATTGTCACTACCATTGTTTTCCTTCCCTTCTTTTCCTTGAACCACTTTGGCCTCTTCTCAGGATGCAACTACCAACATCTTTCCTCATCATGTCCCCCTTTCTTACAATGCTTGCAAGAGAGCATCTCGTCCTTTCTTGCCACTGCATTTGAATTCTTTCCATCCCATTTTATCTTGTCCTCTTTCCTTGAAGACGATGATTCATCTGATACACCCGCTTTTCCTGCTTCAATGTATGTCACTTGAACATAAACCTCATCAAGGTTAGTGGGTCCAAACATGAATACAGTGTTTCTAATATGTGTAGGTAAACCTCCTATATACTTCATAAGGGTTTCCTGTGTATGTAAAGGGATATCTAACATCAATGCCATTTTTCGAAAGCCAACTGTATACTCTTGCACTGTTTGTCCTTTTCTTAGTTTTAAATATTGCCATTCAATTAATGCTTTTTCTTTATAACCCAAAGGATAGAATTGTTTCCTAAGTGCATAAATGAAGCTTTTCCATGATGGAAATACATTACCCACTTGTTCCATTCCATTTCGCAACTTGCTTTGCCACCAGATGAGATTTATACCTGCAAGTCTCAAAGTTGTGTGGCCTCATCCTTGATATGTTGCACACTACAATAAACCTCTATCTACCTGACCCAATTGTCAAGTCTCTCTATATTAAATTCACCATCATATATGGGTAAATCAAATTTAACATCAAGTTTTAATAATGGCATTTCATTCTTATGTTTATGAGCATGTTTCTTTGCATTAGATTTAGAACTTGAACTTGAAGAAGAAGGAGGTGATGATGGAGGTGAAGGAGGAATCTGAGGAGGATCCTCTTCCTCTTCACTTTCGCCCTTTGAATATTTTCCAAGAACTGGTATCTTTCGTTCCAAGTAATCCTCATACAAAACTTTCACCATCTCCGACATAGCAAGGAAAGTTTTTTGAAACTCTTTCTCATCAAAAGAAAGTCCCTCTTCCAATGCCATCTTCTCATTGTGAGAATCTCTCTTTCTCTATCCAATTAATGGATTCTCTTTAACAATCTCGCCTTCACCACATTGTATCTTTTCCCTGGTTAACATGAAAAACTCAAATCCAAACGTCAACTAGCTCTGATCCCACTTGATCTGAAAATATCTTTTAATGACCGTGGTTGAGTTTTTAATTGCATGCGATTATTAACCATTCAGGAAGATTAATGAAAGAGGATAAAGATGAGATAATATATATCAGCCACAAAACAATTTACATATCTTAAATGAAGCAATAAGAACAACAAACCATAACAAGAGAAGTGATAACGGAGTTTGGCACAAAATTGCCTACATCTCTGGGCCTTTGTCTCAGTGGGGGGAGGCTTCTTTATTAATTCTTAAATGCTTTAAAAGTACAAAAAAGGTACATCAAATGGATCTCATACTGGACTCACTATTTTCTTCTCAACCTCATAAATCCAACACAACTGACGACACTGAAAAATACTAAGTGTAGCTCCTAGAAATGGCCCGCAAGCGTCTGCTCCTCAACAGCTTCCCTACATAAAAATGGCTTTGGCTTGGCTTTGCTTCAACATAACTCTAATATGACTATCCTCCATGGACTCAAACAGGCCTGGTTTTTATATATGTTAAGTTGGTTATCATTCCCCAACTTCCTCCCAAAATATGGGCTCAAAAAGAGCCCAATATCTCCCAATAATGGCCAAAATCTCCATTAACAGGCCTGAAAATCAATAAAAAAACAATCTGTATAGTTAAAAACCCACCTGTGTAACAAAATTTCAAAAATATCCCCTAGGGCTAGGTGCGTGCTCCATATTGAGGTCACATGCATAAAAGGTGGCCAAGCGCCAACCCAAAGGGTTGTGCGCTGGCCCCTATCCTGAAACATATGGTCACATGGTTGTTATGGTGATAGGACCACACCCTTTTGGTGTGCCTATCCCCTTGGTTCCAACCTGATATACATGGTGACGGGTGCTACACTTGCATGCTTGGTTTATTTGAAGGAGTGGCGCTCACGCCTTTATCCTTCATGGTCATAAGTGTAAAAGAGACCATGGGCTGGGGCTTATCCACAGCCCCTTTCTGCCCATACATTAATGCATTACAACATTTAAATTTCAATGTGGGTTTAATTAAACAAGTAACACGCATGGCGCATTGGCATTTGGTTATTTTTTAAGGCGTGAAACTCTGTGGAGAGGTTCAGGGTTCGATTCCTGCTAGCTCCAAAAATTTTGCACACAACCAACGAGCTAACCAATGGGTGCCACATGGCAGCCCATGTCAAGGCCACGCGACACCCCACCATATGTTGTTCTTCGATGCCACATGTTAACATGTTATTGGTCCCTATCACTGTCCAGTCACCCCACTGTTGTGATGCCACATGTCAATATGCTTACATCAGCATGGTGATGTCATGCTGACGTCGGCATTGACTTTTTGCCAGTTTGACTGTTGACTTTTTAGTTGTTTGGGAAAACGTTCAGAGTGCGATAACATTCGCATACGATGCTTGTTTGAGAAAGTAAATATATGGACAGAATCAACACGACAAGACGGTCGCAATGGAATTGGTTTCATCTGATTCCTGGAACTTTCATTTTGAGCCTTTTCTGGACCTAGGAAGCTTCTTGGATCTGATTCTAGATCACCCCTTCTAAGGTTTCGATCTCCCATGCACACCTTACATTTTTGGGATTTCTTCAAACTCAGATACAAAGGATTTCTTGAAAATAAATTATTCTCTCCCTCTTGGCATTCTCCTCGCTCGATGCACACCTTGAAGAGCTCCTCCTTACAGAGTGTTCAGTAACTTTGCTTCCTTCTGAACTCAACACAGAGTTATTCCTATGCGCTCCTTGCACTTCTGTTGGTGAAGGTTCAATGGTATCCCTCCCGATCTTTCCTGAGGTTAACTCACCTCTCTCAACGCACTCCTTCCAGACAATGTGCACTCCTTGCACTCAGAAACTCTAAGGCGAGAAACAATTGAAACTCATACAATACTTTACTAGTTCACACATTCAAAACACGAATGACATATATAATCATAACAATAAATACAAATACATAAACACACCATATGTAGGAAAAACTTATCTTCTATTATCTCTATGTGTCTATACATATGTTTACAAACACTAGACTTCAACAGAGTCCCAGTTCTTTCAAGCTCTCCTAATCTAAGCTCTATCCTAATTTTTGCTTCTAAGACCTCTCTAGCCGAGATCTCTTTCTCAAGTCTCCTTAATTACAAAAGAGGGCTCTGTGAGCTTATCATCTTCACTGCCTTAGTGCTATCATTGTCTCAGTTACAACGCCATACTCCTATGGCTACATTCCATAAATGTTTATCCAAACCTCACTACGATCTAGGCCTGCTACAAGAAACCATTTAAGGCAACCCTATCCACTACCTGTACAAATGTATGTCTTGGCTCTTATGGCCTTACAAAGTAAATCTCCATGGGATAATATTTTGAATTTAAAAAAAATGGGAGGTTCAATGCTTCTCCCTTTCTCCATTATGCACCTTTGTATTGACCTATTGGCACTTTTGTTGAGGTGGAGCGATGATCCTGCATCAAATAGTCTACCATATATAAATACAACAATGTTATTTATACTTTAAGGGAATTTTCTTCTTAAACTCTAAAAGATATGACTTTTGCATTCTTAACTCAATAAAAGAGATTGATTGCATGAGGTATTCACTTAGTGAACATATGACATAGCACCATAGGGGTTTCTTTTATTGGTAAGATGTATTAGGAGGGGGGTTGAACAAAATGATTTTGGTAGGTATTTATCATTTGTGGTATATTAAATAATACCCCTAATTTCACTAGATATTGATAAATACCTACCAAAAAAAAATTGTTGAAACCCCCTCCCAATACATCTTACCAATAAAAGAAACCCCTATTTTAACTAGATACCCCTTTTTATACCTCCCACTACCTATAAATCTCTTGAGGCTCCACATCCCATCCCCAATACCTATAATATATTGACCTTATTTCTCACAATTAAAAAAAAACCTTTATGAAAGAACACGATAAGATATAGGTCAACAGTGTGAAGCCCCCATGATTGATTGCAAGAGACATAGAAGGTGATACTCAACCTCAGATGACATTCTACTCAAGAAACAATTATAATAGATCATCTAAATACAAGGGGGAGATAAAATGTGTAATACCCCAAGTTGTAATTTGTACATGTACACATGGTATATAGGATGGTGAGCCAATATGGTTTTTGGGCTAGAGAGCCTATGATGATCAAAGGTTGATGAGCTTGTATTGCAATATGCACATACAATTGATTAATAAAATACATCACATTTAGACAAATAGTATGGGGTATTAGGACTCCACGAGAGGGAATGGCATCTAAAGTCTTAATAAAAGTGGGATAATGAAAATATATTAAACTAATCCTAAGTCTTATTTCATGATTATGTATTAAAGTTCCTAAGGAGTGGGAGGAGTCCCCAAGTGACAGGAAGGTGGATACATGAGTGCCACTCGTCAAAAAGGATCCATGCATATATAAGCTTTGTTTTCAATGGAAAATATATCATTCTTACTATTGTTTCCTTTCTATGTGGGGGTGTGATTTAGAGAGAGTCACTAAGACCCTATGACTTGAATACCTTGAGGATTCTAGGTGAATACTATGTGATTACCAGGAACAAGTCTCCTTTGGTTTCCTTGGGGAAGTATAAATCCTTGGAGGGAGAATGTTTTGGGATAACTTTCCCTTGTTATAAGGCCTAGAGGGTATTTGTAGACTCCATGAGAGTTGTTGGAGATCTTGGACCCAAAAATCTAATAATTCCTATCTGGCCTATGATGGAGACCTACAAGGGAAATGGGACAACTTGAGGTGCTATATTGTATAAAAGGGAGTATACTTCCTTGGATTGTGCAGACTGAAGGGGATGGGAGCTTATTGGTTGGAGTTTTCGCTAGAGTTTGGTATCTCTTCCTAGTTTTAAATTGGTACATACTTTGAGACCGTAGTTGTCTTAGAGAGAGTTTATTTTCCATGGTGGAGTCATAGCCCTAGCTTGGGGGTGACTTATTGTTGTGAGAGATATAACATTACTCTCTATGGCTAGGTGCAACATATGAGGTCTGCAACAAGTTGGTGCTTTTATAAAGGATAAATTCCATGTTTATATGTGCTTTATATTGTTGTTTATAATGTGTATTCATGTGCTAATTGTTGTTTTTATTTAATGAATATGTTTCACAATATATTTTTAAACATTTTTGTTGTTATGGATGAGATTACATGTTATTTCACCTGCATAATTGTATCATATATAAGGCATATTATTCTTTGGTATCATAGTAGGTAATTTATGGAAAATATGACCCAAGTTGAAACAAATTTTAAAAGTATAGAATGTACAAAGATATACTTGTAGTAATGTGGCCCAACATGGAGTTGGGTATGTTATAGAATATTACTACTATGAAAAAATGGGTTATATCGCAATTAGTTGTAAAATTTGTGCTAGTGATCTTCTCAAAGGGAGTATTAAAGAGTAAAAAAATATATCCCTTATTGAAGATCCATCGAATAGAGACAATGGTGAAGACTTTGTTGAAGAATTCACATTTTAAAAATTACAACACTTTGAAGATAGGGAAGCATGTAGTGGTATACAAATATCCATTCAATAGTCCACAATTCTTTTGGATCAGAGAAACTACATTCCATTGGGGTCATGATACATACATGGGGTGATTGTTGTCCAATAGTTCATGTGATATCCCATATATGAAAGTTCAATACCATACATTTATGAATATTACGAGTCATTTCAAGTGCTAATGATGTCCAATAATGCTAGGAAAATTGGATCATAGCATTTTGTTCAAAGATGAATCTTTTGAAGAATGGTTTGTTCTATTTTTAGTTGTGTTCAATCAATGTGTGTTTTCTTTCAATGAGATGTACTATATTATAAGGCTTACTTATTTAATAATGTCAATTTATTAGGCATTAATTTATTGTTGGACGATGGAATTCCTTAAATTTGTAGGTGGATTTTCTTCCTCCTCTTCCAAATTCTATGAACCCTCCTCCTCATCAGATCCATCATGAGCTACCTATTTGTTTTCTGGTTCATCTTTCTCAATCTTGGGTAGTAGTTGAACCACTGACTTCTTTTCATCCTCTTTTGGATGCAACACTATCAGAGAAGGCTTAACTTCTCTATAAATAATATTCTTGGTATAAAAAACTTTTCCAGCAATAGGATCTCAAATCTTGTACCATTTCACACAAATGTCATAGTGGATGGAGATTCATTTCACAACCTTGTTATCCAACTTCAACTGCTTCTCCTTAAGTACATGAGAATATGCCTCACAACAAAAAATAGAAATATGTTTAAGTGGGGATTTATTTCTTGTCCAGACCTCCATAAGGTATCCACAAGAGTTGACGTGGGAGACATGTTAATCAAGTAACATGTAGTAGAAACCACTTCTACCAAAAACTTCTTCTCTAATCCATCTCTACAAAGCATAGTATTATCTCTCTCCATTAATGTTCTATTAATATATGTTCCATTTCCATTCTTCTAAGGGATATATGGACTTTTATCATGTCCTTAAAGTTCATTATCCTTACAAAACCTGTTAAACTTTGTATAACAAAACTCATTTCCATTTTCAATACTCAACACCTTAATTTTCCTACAAGTGTAATTTTCCAAGAGATATTTAAACTCCTTAAACCAATTAAAAAACTTAATTTTATATCTAATAAAATATAAATCTGTCCTTCTAGAATAATCATCAGTGTATGATACATAATACAAAGACTTATAAATCAAAGGAACTCTAATTGGCACAAATCCATCAAATCGAATTAAGTGCAACAACCCAAAAGATTTGTGAGAATTAGAATAAAATTGAACAAAATTATCTTTTCCATATATGTAATGCTCATAAAAATCAAATTTAAGATCATAATAATTCAAACTATCAACAAGATTTTTGTTTTTCAAGATAGAACCTTCTCACCTATATGGCCCAATCTTTAGTTCCATACCATTATCTTCTATGTAGGTAACTTACTTTTCGAACCAAGAGATTCTTTAGGTATCGAGAAAGAAGGACCATCAGAAGTATATATAGGTTATGATTGTGAAGGTTTAGATCATATAGATCTCTCCATTGCAGAGATCAAATAACTATTACACTAATTAGTGCACACATCAATATGGAACAAAGTGTCCACAAAAACACCCTTAGTGACTGCCATACATCCTCAAACAATATTACACTCTTTGTTATAGGGAAAAACCTACACACCCATATCATTAAGTGTGCTTAATGATAGTAAGTGTCATGTAGGCCCAAAATGTGCAAAAATCCATTGATCCCCTTTACTTTTCCATTAGGGAATGTAATCAAGGCTCTAGCATGGTCAACTATGCTGTGAGGAGATTCATCACCGAGGTATACCACCCTAACATCTTATTTTCCATGCACTTAAAACCAATGCCGATGGGAAGTCATATGGAAGGAATCTCCAAAGTCTATGAGTCATGCACTCTAGCGTGCATGGGTTGTGAAAGATGCAACAAAGGCATCTCCACTGTCCTGTTGATAAGATTTTTCAGACTTATTATCATAATCATTATTTTCTTTTTTATTCTTGTTTTTCTCTTCCTAGGAGTCTCTTTTGAAATTCCCGACCTTGCTACAGTTCTAGGATTTTTCTTTAGATTTTCCAGAAGACTTGTGTCTCCCACTATATTTGGGTCTTCCCTTTTATCTCTTCTTTCCTTTTTCCTTCAACCTTCGACAAACAACCAAGGCCTCATTGGTGGATTCATAAGATTTTTTCCTCATCTCCTCTAAGACTAAAGAATCCATAAAATCATCAAGAACCAATTTTTTATAGTGCTTCTAATGGATATTACGAGGTTTTCCTAAATCTGACAAAGAACAAAAAGGGTTATACATTGATCATCCTCACCCATATTCACTTCAATTGATATCAACTAGGTGACAAGAGTATTGAATGCATTTAGGTTCTTGGCTACAGAATAACCATTAACCATTCTCAAGGAAAACACTTTTTTTGTACATAAAAAGTTTATTAAGCATCGATATATCCTGATACAAATCCCCCAACTTCTTCTGAAGAGTTTCTACAATTTTTTCTTTAGAAACGTTTAATAATACTAAGTTAGATAAACAAAGAATGATAAGGATTCTTACATGTCTCTGCAACATGACCCACTCTTCATATTTCATAACAATAGGTTTGGTTCCAAACACTACAACCCATAGATATCAATCTACAAGAAGATCTTCCATTTTGACCTTCCATAACTCAAAGTTAGAGCAATTAAACTTCTCCATTTCATATATTGAATTGCTTTCCATTTTCTTGTAATAAGATTTATCTCTACGAAATCTCCCACTCTAACCAAGATTAGATCATAAATCCTTGTCCCTAACTTGTATCTGAGGTGATCTAGTTGTGATTCCAAATGAAATGAACTAATGGTGTGAAGTACACTTTCTACACTAATATATGAGAGAAGAATGTGCAAAAGCTTAAAACAAAATAGTTGTAAAAAAATGAAATAAATGAAAAACCATTAAATGACATGATAATCCGAGGAAAACCCTTCCAAGAGAAAATTTCCACACTCCAAAGTAAAGTCATTGTATTATTCGACGACTAAATGATTACAATATAGAGTCTCTATGCTCTGAACATTACATGATAATCTGGGGAAAACCCTTCTAAGAGAAAATTTCCACACTCCAAAGTACACTCATTGTATTATTCAACGACTAAATGGTTACAATATAGAGTGTATATGCTCTCAACAAGAATGTTCAGGAGTAGCATAAGGATCCTCTAAAAATTTTGGCAATATCACAATGAGTTGAAACTTACACTGTGTTTTCCTCCAACCGTAGTAGTGAACAAATATGCATAAAAAAACCACAAACCATTTATGGTTTTCAAATTCTACATGCTAGAAACCACTAGCAACTAATTGACCAATTACTCAGAATTAATTTCCTACTAGTGATATACATTCATTCCCTACCACTAGTAAGTATTTGCTCCTTTCTCTTGCTTTGCATTTATTCCCCACTAGTGCTCTATATCTATTCCTTACTCCACTACAAAATACAATCTAGGTGGTGCTATGGCTATGTTGTTCCCTGCAATACTTCTCTTCCATAAAACACAAAGCTAATGAATAAGTTATTAGCAATTTATATATTTGTACAAAGTATGATTAGGGATTGAGAGCTCTGAGTTTATGCATATGAAACTCAATGAACCTATGAAAACCTATTTAACAATGGTGTATTGCCATGCCATTTCTAATGATGCCATATAGCAATAATGTTTATGTTCAAACATTAGCAATAATGTTTATGTTCAAACATTTTAGATTTTGGAAACTATCAAGAAAATATATTAATTTCTTATAAACTCTTATTAATTTGTTTGTCTCTAATATGAAATTTAGATGTGATATAAAATTTAACTTAATAACATATTTATTGGAGTAAAGGATAACTTAGATTATCACTAATATAAATCTCTAATTTATTTTTAAAATTGAAAGTTCAAAGGGTTAATTTGTGTATGACACCCATGATGGATGACATTTATGTTAATTTGTGGATTTATTGGACTTTTAAACAAGGGAGTGAGGAACTAGTCTAGTTTGACGTTTGACTTTGAACACCTCCCGAGTCGCCCTTGCTTATGTGGCAATGGAAAGAGATAAGATGTCACTGAATATAACATGAAAAAACAAAACTAAACATAAGAAATCCATGTACGGGATATCGTGAATATCCCCAACTCGTTGACTTGGATATAGAATACACACGTGAAAATTGAATCCATATTTTAATCGATGGATAATTATTTGATAATAATTGTACCAAAGGATGCAGCTGAATATGACGTAAATTAAATATAACAAATCCATCCTCCGCATATCGTTATTATTGGCCACGCATAAACTCGAATGAAATATTTTTTCACAATTGAATTGATATTTAGGAATCAGTCATTTAAATTTATATGAATTATTATTTTTTATTATTTAAAATTCATTTTAAATGTAGAAATAGATTTAGTGTGCTGAAAATGTTCTAAAATATTTAGATTATATAAGAATAATCACTTAAATTTATTAATATCACAATTTCTCATTGAATTTAAAACAAATATCCTTAATAAAATATCACCATTTCATAAAACATTTAACCGAAGTATTTATAATGTGTCACCGGTTCTGGTTGGTTGGTTGGTAGGTGGATCAAAATTGAAAATTTATGAATGAAGTATTTCAAAGTTTAGAGTGTAAATACATAAAGTCAAACTAATTTTTAATATCTAATTCTTTGATGGACACGGATGACACATTATTTATATTTTTTTTCAGGTAGTGGTTTTCTATTATCGTAGGTCAAAGTTTGACTTTGCACTCTGATAGATTTATCAAGATTAAAATGCACCGGTATTTTGTTTTATTTAAAAAGAATAGGTATGGACCTTATTTTTTATTTATTTAAAAAGAATGGGTATAATAAACATATGATATGCAATACAAGATTCAATGTATTTTTTTTAATTAATAATATTATTTAATAAGTTTTTATTTAAGCTCGAAGTGCATGCAATATTCCCTCTCTCTAGACTCCTCTTAACGAAGTCATGTGGACGGCGTATGCATGCATACATTTTGCCATTTAATTATGTCTAATCTTGAGTTCTTATATTGTTTTATGAACTTGAACAACAATACCGGACGAGGAAGAGGAAATGGGCGTGGGCATGCAAAAATATTATTAAAATAAATAAACAAATAAAGGCATTGCAACCAGGACTTTGTTCACTCAACCATGTAGTGTTTTTGTTTTGTATAAATATTTATAATTGCATGATGGCAGAGAGTGTTGGACTTGACTTTCTAATAGTATTATTTTTAATATAAAATTTATATTTTGTAATAAAATATTAATTAAATACAATTTTATAATATTGATATTTGAAGTGTGGACTTTGATATGGAATCCAAATGGAATGTTCTAGGCTTTATAACGAGTCACTACAATGTATGGACCCATCTAGATAAAGACAAAAATGTATGGACAATATGGACAAAATTGTTTGGTTTCCATCATAATACATGCATGATGAGAGTTACATGATTTGGATGATGAGAGTTATATAAGTATTTTATGATATGGTATTCAATGGATTAGTGATGATTATGTCTTTTTTTAAATAGATTTACAAGAAATTTGAGTAATAAAACCTTTAATTTTTTTTACCTCAAATTTTTTTTGGCACCTAAATATATTAGATTTAAGATAATATTATAATTAAATAATTTATAATTTTATTTCTCAATCAAAATTAAAAAATAAAACTATACATATTAAACATAATAATAATGAAATTTGTCTTGTTATTTTAAAAATTTGTTACTGAAATTTAAAATTTTTAATTGTTATATATATTGTTAGTCGTGATACTTTTAATAATAATGTCTTGTGAATTGTTTTTATAATCTAATTAGTACAACAACATATTTTATATATGAAAAGTGTTTGATATTTATGAATGGAAAAATTAATATGTAAAGCAGAAAATGTAAAATATTATTATAGAAACAAAAGCCTCTTCCCCAAAGAGGAATTCTTAGAACAATGAAGATAGTCAAAGTTACACATGGAAAATCTAGAATATTACTAATCAAACAAATGCCACGTCCCAAAAGAGGAATTTTGAGAACAATGAAGACAACTAAAATTCTAAAGAGAGACAACACAACAATAGAGGTTGTAAACCTTCGAAGCCTATCAAAGGAAAATTGATGCAAGGAAAATGGGAAACTATAGATTATATTATAAATATGAAAGAAGGCATTGACCCTTCTAGAAACATATTAGTTTTTAGCATGCCAATGAATTACAATTTTGTTAAAAGAACGAAAATGCTTTCATATGAAAGGACCAATTTGACATAGATAATTTGAGCGAAGACTTTGTGGGGTTCCTTGAAGCAATGGACTTGGTTGATAGCTTTGATGAACGAACTTTAAAAACCCATTTGGAGTCTAAGAATGAAGATGGAAATCATGATAATGGCAATGCTATATTGCCAAATGATTGTGCCATGGAAAATCAGGAAAAAGTCACTTACGATGCCATATGCAACACATTGGGAAGGAAACAGTTTGGGTGGTGCTTTGGTTATATTGTTTCTTGCAACACTTCTCTTCCATAAGACCACAAAGCTAATGGAAATATTATTAGCGATGTATGTATTTGTACAACCTAAGATTGGGGATTAAGAAGTCTGTAAGTATGAAATTAAATGAATTTTTTATTGAAAGGATGTAGAGGTGCAAAATAAACTTCCCACACTAATCCATGAGAGAAGGATGTGCATAAAATTATAATACAACAGTTGCAAATAAATGAAATAAACAACAAATCATTAAATAAGATTATTTCCAAGGGAACACTCCACACTCTAAACCACACTCAATGTGTTATTCAACAACAAAATGATTACAATAGAAAGTCTTTGTGCTCTTAACAAGAGTGTTCACTAGTAGCATAAAGATTTCTGAAAAATTTTAGGAACATAGTTAAATCTTACACTCTATTGTCCTTCAACCCTAGCACTAACTAAACAGGAATAAAAAAACTATAAACTATTTATTCTTTTGCAATTCTGCATGCTTGAAACCACCAACAAGTAATTTCCCAACTGTTGTTTCTTAGCATTCAGTGCCTGCTAGTGTTCTACATTTATTCCTTGCCATTATTCAACATTTGTTTCTTTTTATTTCTCTCCATTTATTTCATACTAGTGCTATACATTTATTGCCTACTCCACTCAACAATACAAGGCGTATGAGAAACCTATCCTAAGATTTTCCGACTTGTCATATACCTTGCAAGAGTATAAGGGAGAATGCATCAAACTCTGAACTAATTGTTAGGGACCACAAGACCCATAGACTAAGAGAAGCACTTGAATTTATTTTTCCTCACTGATTTAGTCAATCCATTTGCAACATTTTGCAAAGAGTCAGATTCCTGTAATATAACCTTTCCATCCTCTACCATGTCCCTAATGAAAATGGTATTAGATAACTATATTCTTTGTTTTTACATGAAAGTTTGGATTCTTAACCAAAAGAATAACAATATTACTATCACATTAAATTGTAATTATTCTTTGAATTCCTAGTTCTGAACATAGTTTCATAAGACAAATGGATTCCTTACAAGCATGAGTCGCTTCCATATACTCTACCTTTGTAGTGGAAAAAGTGATCAAATCTTGTCATTTACTCATCCAACTTACTTCTCCAAACTATCCAAACATTTATCCACTTGTAGATCTCATTTCTAACATCTCGCTCTTGCAAGCAAATGTTATCGACTTATTCTTTGAGGACACTTGTGTGCAAGTCATCCGGTTATAGTACATGGTTATTTGTTTCAATTATGGATTTTTATGATGATGTTTATGGACCTTGTGATTTATTGTCATTTGATAAATATGTATTGGCAGATAAGGTTCAGACACTATGAGTTTACGGTTTTACTATTGGGACTGAGAAATTCCCCAAGGGTATTCATGAGTTTGATGAATGGGGTGTTCCTCGAATAGTTGGACTAGTTTGTTCAAGTATTCATTGATGGAATATTGATATATTATTGGACGATAGAAGAACATGATGAACATTTATGCTTGGTACTACAATGTTTACGGGAAAAGAAATTATACGAGAAACTGTCAAAATGTTCTTTCTACCAATAAAATATTCATTACTTAGGGCATGTTAAACCCAATGAAGGTATCGTTGTGGATCTAACGAAGGTAGAGGCTATTATGGAATGGCATGCACCGACAAACGTACTAGAAGTACGTAGATTTATGGGTTTAGAAGGATATTACCAACAGTGCATCGAGGGTTTTTCAAATATAGCAAATCTGATCACCGAATTACAGAATAAAAGAAAGAAGTTTGTATGGACTGAAAAATGCGCTAAACAATTTCAAAAGCTCAGGGATTTTTTGACGACAGCTCCGATACTAAAGGTCCCCACCATAGAAAAGGAATTCTTGGTATGCACGGATACATCCAAGGAAGACTTAGGCAGAGAATTGATGCAAGATGGTCGGGTAATCACTTACATTTCAAGGAAATTGAGAAAGCATGAGGAGAACTACGTAACGCACGACTTGGAGTTATTGGAAATTGTATATGCCTTGAGAGTTTGGAGACACTATCTGATCGAAAGAAAATTCGAACTAAGGACAGATCTCTATGGATTGCAACACATATTTATGCAGAGTGATTTGAATTCGCGACAAAGTCATCGGTCAAAATTACTTAGCGAATATGATTTTGAGATTACTTACATTAAAGGAACGGTGAATAGAGTGGCAGATGCATCGATTTAAATACCACGCATATTCTCGGTGATATCTCTTTAGGTGAATATTCGAGAAAATATTCAAACTATACAAATCGACGATGACTGGAATAAATATGTTAAGGAAAATATCATACAAGACACCATGATGGTTCCAAAGTTTGAGGGTTATACATTGGACATTGACGGATTGTTGAGGCATAGCAACATAATTTACATACTTCTTGACAACGAAATGAGAAATTTGATCTTAAGTGAAGTGCATCACGTAGTGTACATGGCTCATCCGGGAGTCACGAATATGTGGGCATACCTCAAGCCTTTATTCTTCTGGAAAGGAATGAAAGAAGAAATAGTTAGCTACATGGCGAGATGTCTAGAATGTCAGCAATTAAAGGTTGAACATAGACATCCAACATGATTGCTACAACGACACATTATTCCAAAATCGAAATGGGAGGTCATTTCAATGGACTTTATAGTTGGATTTCCACTGACGGCAAGGAGACAAAATCAATTTTCTTGGTAGTTGACACTGTAACAAAGAGTGCACATTTTATTCTTGTGTGTATGACGTATCAAGAGCCATAGATAGATAGAGTTTTTATCAGTGATATTGAAAGATTACATGGCATGCCAAGAAGGATCATATCTGATAGAGGATCGATGTTTACATTACTTTTTGGACCAGTTTCCAAGAGGCTTTGGGAACACAATTGAACTTTAGTATAGTGTATCACCTTGAGACAAATGGGAAGACAAAAAGAGCGAACTAAATTTTGGAAGATATGTTGCGTATATATGTAATGGACCAACAAAAGCATTGGGAAGAGTTCTTGCCACTGGTAGAGTTTGTGTACAACAACAACTATCAAAGTACCATTAAGATGGCACATTTTGATTTTCTTTACGGATGACTGTGTCAAACACTATTGAGTTGGGATCGACTTGAGGATAGGGTCCTTGTAGGACCAAAAGTGATCCAAGAAATGGAATAATAAATGAAAACGATAAGAAAAAGGATGAAAGAAGTGCAAGATCGACAAAAGAGTTATGCTAATGCACATTGTGTTTACTGCAATTATGAAGTTGGCAACCAAGTTTTCTTGTGGGAGAAACTGCATAAGAGTTTGATCAAGTTTGGAAAGGGTGTTAAACTCTCTCCTAGGTTTGTGGGACCTTTTGAAGTTGTGTAAAAGAAGGGACCCATGGCCTATCGATTAGCCTTGCTTGAATCTTTGAGGCATATGGACGATGTTTTTTAATGTATCTGTTTTGAGACATTATGTTAGTGATCATACACATGTTATTAACATGATTTATTTTCAGGTGTTGGACAATGGTGCACTCATGGCAGAGCCAATCCATATTATGGACCATCGCATTCGACAGCTATGACGTCGAACGGTCGATCAGCTCAAGATCCTGTGGGACATTTTTAGTCCACACTTATGTACCTAGGAGGATGCATATGGTATGCATCAACATTTTCCTAACTTGTTTGATATATTAGACATATATGTCTTGTCATATACTTTTATTATTGCATTTTATATACTGTACAACTTCGGGACGAAGTTTAAGATAAGAGCGAGTGTATGTATCATGTTGCTCTTGCGAGCACCTGTTATCGACTTATTCTTTGAGGACACTTACATCCATGTGATCCAGTTATAGTACATGGTTATTTTTTCACTTATGGATTTTATTATGATGTTGGTTGTGATTTAATGTTAATTGATATATATGTATTGGAAAATGCTATTGACGATTTTTCCCTAAGTGTGCAAGACACTTGACAAATTGTGGGTGTCGATGGAATCAATGGACCTCCTTGGAATCCAAATTGAATCAAGGAGTGGATTGTATTGGTTTGAGTATTTTATTTATGCATATGTGACATATGATTGATTATAGTATGATTTTGTATATGGTTCATTGACAGTGTATTGTTGATAGATGAAGACAGATGAATGTTTGCTAATCTAACTCACATAAGGAGTAAAGGGGCCATGCACAAAAACCATATATTGAGGGAGATGTGTGGCAACTTCCCTATCACAGCCTACTAGAACCCCCGTCGGGGCTTGAATTGCAGGTTAATGATTAGCTAGCTCAAGAGGTCCGCGATGTCTTGAGGGAAGAATGAGAAAGTCGCTCATGAATATTCTAAGAAGCACAAAACAAGGTGGGGTCCTTATTCCTTAGAAGCCCTAAGTGTCTCACAAGGTTGCCCAAATGGAGTGTTGACTCCAAGGGTTGGACAACTACCAAAACCAGTAAAAAGTCGAGTGACACTCTTGGAGAATGGAGTTGCGTCTTGAAGGGCACGTCACGTAAGTAAAACTTGACTCATGAATCTAGGTGGCCTAGAAAACCTTGAGAGATTAATTCAACATTGTAAAATATTTAAGCACTTTCGGATTTAATTAATTAATTAAGGATTGAAATTATTAATTGTAAATCGCTAGTGAGATTCTAAGCCTATTAAAAAATTAAGCCTAAGTCTAAATTCTTGTAAGAAGACTAAACTAAATTATTAACCAAATCAAAATAGGAATGAGGTAAATCAATTTAAGAAATTTAAAAAAATGAAATAAGTCTAAAGAATTAATATAATACACATGTGTGCAAGAAATTGTAAAAAGGGGGGTTTTTAAATAAGAAAGAAATAAACATGAAGGAGTGTGTACTCATAGAAAGATATCTAGAGTCTAGTTAACACTAGTCTAACTAGAAGAAGACTCATATTTTAAATCAACTCATGTTTAGTAATGTGTCAGTCATTAAATGGGAATATGGTGGGATAAAGAGACAACTAGGAGTGATTTAAGAAGCGTTTTTAGGAAAGGTGAGGGAAATTGACTTTAATTAAAATAAAATGTGGAATTACTTGTGCGACTAGGGAGAGGGTGACAACTCTAAGGGGGAAATAATTCTAATTTATTTAATTAAAAAGAGAATTAGTTGTGCAAGTGGTGATGTGTCATTAAGGAAAATCCTATAAAGAAAATGGTCTACAGGGAAAAGGGATCACATTGGTTATGGGTAAAGTTATGCTACATAATTTTTTACTGGTTTTACTTGTGAGAGTTGGGATACCTAGCTTGAGAGAGAGTGGTGGCTCTACCTTGAGGCAAGCTCAGAGCTAGAGTATTTTTTTGGTTTTTGTGTGTGGCTCCTTTGCAGCTTGAGGAGCTAAGGGAGAAGAAGATTACCCCTAGTGTTGGTTGGGAGGTACCGGTGAAGTCTCAACGATTAACAAGAGGAAGATCGGAAGGAGCGCCACCGTGGAAAAACATCTTCGATTTTGTGATCGTCGGTTATGGTATTCTTCTTGAGGTTTATAATTGTAATAATATTAATTTGTAAATGAGTTTTCAAATTTTCCATGAAGTGTGACTGAAAATTGGAGGTCGAGTTGTTATGAATCCTTGATAAGTTCATTGTTTCAGTTGAAATTGATATTCCTGTCTTGCAACCCAGTAATGGATTTGCATTAGCTTCCTTCTATTTTTATTTTTATTTTTATCATTTGGTTCTAACTGATCATGACCTTCGACCACTGTTTAAAGAATAACATTGTCTAGAATTGGATTTAGCTGTAGCTATGGCAATGCCAAACGTTTTCTGAATTTTTTTTAAATTTGAAACTTAAGCACTGATGAATTGCACAAATGGCCAAGGATCTACCCATGCGCCTTGTGTAATAAAAAACAAAAATCCTTTCTTTTCTCACAAAATGAATTCATGGCTTGCCAAGCTAAAGAGACTATTCAATGCATATTCTGCCAATATAGTGGGTATTTCCCTGATGGTCGCCCCAACGAAATCAATTTTCGCCATTGTGCACAATGTACACACACTTTCAGATATTCGAAGCAATCTTTACGCGAATCACCCACAACCCTGCCAGTTCAATCGCCACTGAGAAAATCGCACACACACTTATAGCCATTTGAATTCCCATTTTTCCCTAGAAGTCCACACCCCAGCGAGATCAATTCGCCCTACTGTTCAAATCGCACACACACTTACAGTCATTCAAATTCCTCCTTTTCTCCAGTGTGCCCTTCCCCATTTCTCTTCCATTGACAAATAATAGGCATGCATCAGTGCGCCCTTCCTTTTTTCTCACTCCATGATGGAAATTCGGATTGCTAGTGCTCCCTCTCATCAATCGACCTTCTGACAGAAATCGGGCTCACCTAGTGCGCCCTCTCATCACTCAATTCTTGACAGAAATTCGGATTTCTAGTGTGCCCTCTCATCACTCAATTCTTGAAAGAAACTGGGCTTCTCAGTGTGCCTTCCTCTTATTTCTTGTGTGAGAACGCTTCCGTGTAACTACCATTGGCATGTTTACCTCGATTTTTAATTACGGTTCCTTCTCTAGTGAATTTCCTTCAGATATCATTTCCAGCGATGTTAAATGAGCTTTATCCTGTAGTGAATCTCTATTGTAGTGTATTTCCTTTTGAGGTTTCGGTTCCATTGAATTAAATTGAGCTCTCTCGATAGCCGATTCACCTTATAAATTTTTACCTAGATGTAAATTAATGTCAATCCCTTATAACACCCAAATTGCTCTGATGTGATTTCCTTTTGTTAAATATAATGTAACCTCAACAATCGAATGTACACTGCCAGCTGTCCTGGCCAGATGTACTATCATTTCTTGATTTGTTTAAGCCTATTTAGCTCAGCTAGTTTCCCTTTTCTATTGTGCTCTTTCACTTGCATTCCTAATCTACTGAATTCTATTTCTGCTCTGCTCTTTCTCTGTATTATTTGCTTCACATTTTATCATGGTATCAGAGCTTCAACTGTAAGCCTCTTCACACAGTCTAGGGAGCAATCCAATCCTCAATAGTGCAGAGCTTACACTGTGAACGAGAGCATAGGACGCGAGATTCTTCACAAATCCTGGAGAGAAATCCATAGTCTGCCATCCGCTCAAAATATCATCTCAGAAAGCACACATGAGGAAGCAGAGTGCAATACACTCAAAAGATTGAGGAGTCAGAGTTGTAGGAGGCAAAAACATTTGAAGAATTCAAAGAAATTCTTTCAAATTCGTAAAAGATTGTTGTAGAAGGAAGAAACATCTAAAGATCTCATGAAATTCTTTCAAATTCGTGAAAGATTGTTGCAGAGGGCAGAAACATTTAAAGAATTCGTGAAATTCTTTCAAATTCGTGAAAGATTCACGAATTTCCTACTTCAGGAGAAACTCTTTGCAGAAGTAGAAAAGAACACGCTAAAGAAGCAAAGGACAAGCAGACACAGCCGTAAGATCAGTTCTGCTAACAGATCTTAGGCGTTAATCGAGTTCAGAAAGGACGAGGAGCGCGTAGAAAAGACAAAAGATTTTCAGCCGTCATATTTGGCATAGAGGACCGATAGCCGTCGGATCTGTGAGAAAGTGCACGAGGTTTAGTCCTGTGGAGCGCACAGGAGAAAAGCTGAAATCACGAGGGAATTTTGGCATTTTGGACACCGGGACTTGGAGCAAAGAGGGGTCATGAAGTTGTTGCCTCACAAACTCTCAATTCATGAAATCTCAAAGGAATCCAGACTGTTGGATCTGGAGCGTAGTGGCCTGAGAGCCACTGGATCATAGAAGTGCGCAGAAGAGATCTGAAGCCGTCCAATCTTGTGTGGATAACCGATAGCGATATGATCCAGGAGAACCTGCACGAGGTTTAACCCTCGCGTATGCAAAGGTGAGGACTCGTCAAAGTCCCAAAAGGATCGTGAGCCATCCATTTTGGAGGACAGGTGTCGAAGATCTATATCTACCGGGACTTCGGGTACCGGGAGATCAAGGAGGAAGGAGTTGTGAGACAAGAAGTCCCGACTCTCAAAATTGCGAAAGAAGAAGTCGCGATTGAACGAGCAGGGGAGATTTCAGCATTTCGCACACTGGGAGTCCGAAGGACCCAGGATTGTTGCAGCCAAACTCTCGAAGTCCCGAATCGCGAAATCCCGAAAAGGCGTTCGAGAGGGATAGGTGCCTGGATATTTCGGGTTTCGGCATATTGAGGGACAGAGAACTGGCGGAGTGCCTGCATCACAAAGTCTCGAAATGCCGAAAGCATCGGAACCATCCAACAGGAGGACACATGGAAAGCGATCAAGATATCGAGGGATTCTCGAAGAGAGGTTGAAGGCCATTTCGACATTCCAGGTACCGGGGATGCAAAGGATAAGAATTTGGGATTCTTGACCCACGAGATCCTGAAAGAACGTGAGTCGTCAGATGCGGGAGGATCACAGCCATTGATCCCAGTTAGGAGCGAAAGACTGACGTTTGGGTATTTCGGTGCTTCAGTATTTTGGATACTGGAAGTTCAAAGGTGCAAGAGTTGTTGCAGCGAGGATCGCGGGATCTTAAAACACGAAAACCCGAAGGCGTTTGAGAGAATAGCGTCGGGTCACGTAGCTAGAAGCCAGCCATTTCGACATTTCGGGATTCGACCTTTTGGCAGTCTCGAAGAGAAGGAATCGAGGCACAGGGTGTTGAAGATCCTGAGGTCGCGAAACGCGACATGTGATCACGAAGGAGGAAAACACACATATTTTCGGCATTTTGGGGACCGACATTTCGACCATCCTATCATAGGAGGCAAGCGCCGTCAAAATTTCGTCATTTCGGAGTTTGGGGCTTGGAGAACATTGTGACGAGAATTCAAGATTTGTGAAATACCGATATGCGAAATTTCGAAATAATCTGAGTCGTTGATCTCAAATCAACGAGGATCGTTGATCCTTGAAGCTAATTCGACATTTCAGTAATTCAGAGATCGGAGAATCAAGGAGTCAGAGGGGCTTGATATCAGGGTTCACGAAGTCGCAAAACCCAAAATCCTGAATCGTGAAGTTCTGAAGTCACTACAAGAACTTAGAAGGCCTGTTTTACATGCAGGAATCAGGTAAACACAAAAATTTTTCCAACAATTTCTTTTCTGTTTTGTTAAAATACTTTAAAGATGGCCATGTCTAGCAATTTAGGACCAACTCAAGGTCCAATTCTTCTTGGAAAGAATTATGAGTTTTGGTCTCTTCGAATGAGATCCTTCTTGCAAGCACAAGAGTGCTGGGATCCAGTGGGCCTTGGTTATGTGGAACCAAATCCAGCAGACCTTGGCGCCATGTCAAACCCACAGAGAAATGCTCAGGCAACACAGAGGAACAAAGAGAATAAATCCAAATTTTGGATTCAAAATTCAATGGATGACTCGATTTTCTCAAAAATCACAGACACTAGTACTTCAAAACAAGCCTGGGACATCCTTAAATCAACTTACCAAGGAAATGGCAGGGTCAAAACAGTCAAACTGCAGACCTTGAGGAAGCAATTTGAGACTTTAAGAATGACAGAGTTTGAAAATGTGGATCAGTTTATGACTAGAGTCATGGGAATCGTGAACCAGATCAGGTTGATTGGTGAAGCCATCCCTAATCAATGCATTGTTGAGAAAGTCCTCAAAAGTTTACCAAAGAAATTCGAAATGGTTGTTACAACAATCCTTGAATCCAAGGATCTGTCACATTTTTCAAGAGATGAACTAATTGGTTCCCTGGTGACACATGAGACCAAACTGCATCTCACAGATGAGTCAATCGCCAATGCCTTCAAAACTCAATTCTCCTTCAGCAGAGGGAGAGGCAGAGGAAGAGGTAGAGTTCACGAAGGACGAGGGAGTACTACAAGTAACCAACACTCAAGTGGAGGCAACAGACAACAGAAACATAATCAAAATTTCCAAGGTCACATACAACAGAGTCAGAATCAGAGTTTCCAACCTCAAAGAGGCAGAGGGAGAAGATCAAATTACAAATCAAGCATATAATGCTATTATTGCAAAAAGTATGGGCACTATGAATTTGAATGTAGGAAGAAGCAAACAGATCAGCTCTCAGGAAGAGAACATGTGTCAAATCATACGGGAGAAACCTCAAGAGGTATGTTTCTCTCACGCCACAAGACTGAAGAACAACCTAAAGATCTCTAGTTGTTGGACAATGGATGCAACAATCACATGATAGGTAACAAAGATTTACTTTCATGCATTGATTCTTCAATCTTATCTGATATTACTCTTGGAAATGATTCCTTGGTCAAAGTTCAAGGAAAATGAACTGTACCTATTCTTACTAAACAGAATGTAAAGAAAGACATCAACAATGTTTATCATGTTCCAGATCTAAAACATAATCTGTTAAATGTAGGACAACTCATTGAACATGGATATAAGGTACTTTTAAGGGAGCATCCTGTAAGATATATGATAAAACCCCCAACAGAAAATTGATTTCTGAAATCCACATGACTCAGAATAGGATATTTCCCCTTACCCTCAGAACTACAAATTTGATCCAACCATATGAACAAAGTGCAACCACCCCCAATGAAACTATGGTTTGGCATACAAGATTTGGACATCTACCCTTTCAGAGTCTTAGTCTTCTACATAAACACTCCATGGTAAAATGTCTCCCTATATTCAAAGAGAAAAATTCCCCATGTGAGTCTTGCATACTTGGAAAACATAAGAGAACTAGTTTTCCACAGTCCTCCACTCAGGCCAAACAACATCTCGAACTTGTTCACACTGACATATGTGGACCAATGCAAACAGAGTCAATAGGTGGTAGATTTTATTTTCTAACGTTTATTGATGACTTTAGCAAGAAAAACAAGATCTATTTTCTCAGACACAAGTCTGACACTTTTGCGAAATTCAAAGAATTCAAAGTAGAAGCTAAAAAATAGAGTGGCAAATATATAAAAGTTCTCAGGTATGATGGAGGAGAAGAATACAACTCCAACGAATTTGCAAATTTCTGCAAATCACAAGGCATTATCATGAAAACTACAGCCAGGTATACTCCACAATAGAATGGAGTGGCTGAAAGGAAAAACCAGACAATAATGAACATGGCAGGAAGCCTACTCAAAGAGAAATGTTTGTCAAAAAAAATTTGGGTTGAAGCAGTAGCATGCTCAGCTTATCTCTTGAATAGATCTCCAACCACAAGTCTAAAGATGAAAGTCCCTCAAGAAGCATGGAGTGGGACAAAGCTAAATGTTGCGCATCTAAGGACATTCAGATGCATAGCATACACTTACATACCTTCCGAATTAAGGAAGAAACTGGATGATGGAAGTGAGAAATATATATTTACTGGATAGAGTGAAACATCTAAAGCTTACAGACTTTACAATCTAATCTCAAAGAAACT
>JASDQU010014194.1:219484-238828 GCA_032191745.1 Picea mariana | reverse complement strand
TTTTTACTGTAAAGTGAAATTCTAAATAAAAAAAATACTTTTGTATGCCAGAAGTTGAAGAACTTGTGAAAATACAGTTTTTTTTGTCATAAAACAAGCAAAAGTGTTACCCAGCTTCATGATTTTACCCAATGACAAACGTGTCTAGATATTCCCGGAAAACACCATTCATTAAGCACATAAAAAAAGATGGTGCATTTGACAACCCAAATGGCACCACTGTGAGCTCGTAATGACCATACCTTGTCCTAAAGGTGGTATTTCTGATATATTCCTCTTTAATCCTTACATTATGCTATCTTGACCTAATATCTATCTTCAAAAATATCTTTGTATCCTTCAATTGATCAAAGAGATCATCAATCCTTGGCAGAGGATACTTGTTCTTTACAGTCACTTTATTCAACTATCTGAAGCTGATGCACAATATCAATGTCCCATATTTCTTCTTCACAAACAAGACCGAGGCACCCCAAGGTGATACACTTGGGCATATATACCCCTTCTTCGGAAGCTCTTCAAGCTTCATTTGCAATTCCTTCATCTCTGGTGTACTCATTCTGTAAGGAGTCTTTGACAATAGGGCTTCTCTAGGCGTCAAATTTATAGAGAAATCAATATCTCTCTTTGGAGGTAGTCCTGGTACCTCCTTGAACACATCTTCAAAATCTTCCAGGTTTGCATGATACTCAATATTTGGTACTTTATCCTTAGATGCTTCCTCCATATGGGCTGAAAATATTTGACATCCTTTCTTGTAGCACTTCTTCAGCTGCATTGTTGATATTTCTCTGATATCAACTGCTCTAGGAATTCCTTGGACTGTAATCTTCTTGTGCATCCCCCATTTATCTACACTCTGTGTTGATCCTTATCTTATTTAACTATTGTTTAACTCTGCAAAACCAATGTGAATTCAATAGAAATTTTTAGGCCATCAATCCTTAACAATTTCCACAACATTCCTAAACCAATCTGATTCAAAGAAAGCTTTCAGATTTCATTATGTGGTTCTCGATCAATCAAGAATCCCCACAGATATTAATTTATGAGATCTACACTGTTTTGCAATAATTTTTGGGCACTAGCCCCTTTATCTCATCCCCCAACCCATGCGACCATGGGATGTGGCCCAGTGCTAGGTCGATGGTGCTTATTCAGGACTTCGGGCTTCAGGGTTTTGTGGCCCACCTATTTCGTTTTCCTATGGAGTGTCCTTCCTTTGGCGTTAGTCTCCTATCACCATGCATCTGCTGGCTCAGGGTTTCGATGTTCGAGCATTATCATGTCACATTACTTAATGCCTTTCAATTTGTGGGGTCACACATTGGAAGTTTGGAGTAACTCCCCTTTCGCCCCGTAATTATTCTGACACTGAACCATAACCCCTTGGTGAAACTATGGTTTGAATTGTGGGAACGCCTTGGGGAATTAACTCTCGTGCAACTTGGGTCCCCACAATGCCTCCTGGTCGTCGATATTGGTGTATGGTGATCAACACCAGTTTGGGTCCACTAACCATGCTCAAAAGGAGTTCCATGTGGCGGAATACTAGCGGCTAACATGTGGCCCAATCAGATGGGTGACACCTACCACATTCCAAATGGAATTCCAATATTTGATGGGTCTGAAACCCACTGACACATATCACACATCCCATTTGTCCACCTCATTCCCAATGAAATCATCATGCCACGTTACTCCAGAATTTCAAGCTTCGAATGTTTTTACACCTGCTTCCTTCCAGTCTCCTGAATTCTAAATTTTCAAAATTCTTTATCCTCCAGGTCCACATAGTATAGTTGTCCACAATCCAGATGGGGGAACATGGAAGGTATAGGAGAGGTCCACATCACCTCCAGGTGACATCATCATGACTCACTACTTTGGCTCTTTGGGGCTTCGGAGCTTCAAGCTTCGGGAGTTCTCACCTCAACACACACTAATTCTCTCGAACGCCCAAATCCTGAACAAGCCAATCTACTGACACATGTCCCTTTTGATGGACGGTCTAGATTAACTCCGAACTTCAGAGCTTTGGGAGTTCTCTATCCTTCATACAACTCTGTAACCTCCACCCTTGGCTTGATCCAACGGTTCTGGTCCAACTTCAGCCCAATCCAATGGTTGATCTCTTCTCCCCAGATCTATGGTGTATATCCACTTCAGGGACTTTAGAGCTTCGGCCTCTTCCGCTCTATAACACATACTTCTCCGAAGTCCCGAATTCTAAAGTACTTGTAGATTAACCCTCCTGCACTTTTCTCCAGATCTGACAGTCGAGAATTCTCCTCCTTCTCCTGAACAGATTCCAATGGCCCACATTACTCTGCAGCCCAATACCACGTCTGTCATGGTTTTATAATATCGCTACACCTCCTAAGCTTCGTAAAACGACCAATGTAACCTATTGACACTTGAAATGATTTGAGGCTTGAAATTTGTTCTTCTTTACACAATTTTCCTCTGAAACCTTGGTTCCCATGACCCCTTATCCAGTCCATCCAAGCTCAGTGCTTGAACCTTGGCTCTGATACCAATTTGAAACATCCCCAGCCACTCAACATGCCGAGAAGCACTACCTAATGACTGAATCCATTAATTTCATTCTCTGATACCAATTTGTAACGTCTCGAGCCACCCAACACAGCTAGAAGCGCTACCTAATGACTAAATCCTTTACTTGCATGCTTTGATACCAATTTGTAGCATCCCCGACCACCAACGGCCCGACCATGCTACTCATAGAAACAACAATTATCATATGCATATAAATATAAACATAAACAAACAACATATTTTGTTCATACATAGATTAATGCGGAAATAACAATAAGCCTATACATACATCATATACATGCATTACTCATCAATTAAAACACATGTACATATACATAACATGTAAATGAGCATAAAAGTGGTACTTATATTTTAATAGAAGACCACCAACTGCGTGCATAAATTCCCCGAAACTCCCATCCTTAGACCACGTTTCTCATCACGCTCAGCAGTGGGTCACCCCTGAGATGGGACTAAGCTCCACCCAGGGAAAGGGAATCCTAGACTTGCTTGAGGTTACAGGAGACTGCACAGTGCAACTGGAAGGATACTCTCCAAGAGCCTTCTTACGCCCACTACTCATGGACTCTCATTCCCCACATGCATGTTCCACCCTGGGAATATGCACCTTCATTGTTCCACAGTCCATCGACTGCTCCACTTCTCTTTCAAAGTCTCGAAAATAGGTCAGATCAGGAATTCTCACATGGAGAGAACTGCTCACAAGCCTAACAACCTACATCTTCAACCATAGGCCTGACAACTCGCTTCTTCAACCAACTTCAACTCAGTTCCAACTAGGTGAGGACAACAACAAAGGTTCAATATAGCTCAGGGGATGTCAACAACCACAATTTCGTAAGGCACAACATGGTTTTGGAAAATATAGATATGTTGAGCTTCACAGGAAACACAAGTCAACTTCCCCAGTTACTGGTTTCAGAGATGCGTATAAGATGCAGATGTCCCCAACAGAGGCGCGACGAGTTAGGCGAAGGATGGGAGAATGGGGAGCGAACCCCCCCAATGAGTTGACACTCCAGCTTTAACTGCATGCACCCAGGTTGACACCTGTCTTCTTGGAGCGCCTTTCACTCCATTTAGCACTTGTTCCCTTTCCTAGGAACTTAGGATAACTGGGTTTATTTTCCCCACTTTAGTATTTTCATTTTCAGGAATATATTATAATATTACCTTGGGTTAAGCCCTCTAGCTTAGTCCCTCTTTCCTAGCCTCTCAGTCCCATCCCTTTCCCTACCTAGTGGATCTTAGTCCCCCATTACTCTTTCTTCGCGGTCGATCTACACACAACAATGTATAATTTTTATTAATAATCTTCATAATTACATATACAAAAAATCAAGCTTATTGGCCTTAGCATCCAAAATCTTTCGCCTATAACACATAAGCTTACCAGCTTATCAACACTTGGCTCACTGGCCCACGAACATCAATACATTACACAGGGGCTTGGCCTGGGGTATTACAATTCTACTCAAGAAACAATCACAATTTATCAACTAAAGAAAAGAGAGAGATAGAATGTGTAATACGCCAAGTTTGATCCCCAAGTTGTAAATTGTACATGAACATATGCTATATAGGCTAGTGAGCTAGTATGGGTTTTGGTCTAGAGTGTCTATAATATTTTGCCTGTGATGATCAAAGGTAGAAGAGCCTATATTTTAATATGTACATACAAGTGATTAATAAAATACATCATGGTTGTAAACCAATTTAGACAAAGAGTATGGGGAGCTAGGACTCCATGAGTGGGAAAGGGGGCTAAAAAATATATATATTAAATTAATCATAAGTCTTATTTCTTGATTATATTGTAAAGTTACTAAGTAGTGGGATGAGTTCCCAAGTGGTGGGAAGGTGGATACATGAGTTCCACTTGTAAAAAAGGAGACATGCATATATAAGCTTTGTTTTGAATGGAAACTATATCATTCTTACCATTTTTTCCCTGGTATGTGGGGGTGTGATCTAGGGAGATCCACTCAGACCCTATGACTTCAGTACCTTGAGGATTCTAAGTGAATCTTGTTTGATTATTGGGAATAGTTCTCCTTGGGTTCCCTTGGGGAAGAATGAATCCTTGTAGGGAGAATTTCCTGGCATAGGTTTCTCTTGGTGTGAGGCTTGGAGGGTACATGGAGACTCCGTGAGAGTTGTTGGAGATCATACAACCACAACTGTCCGGCCTATGGTGGATCCATGGAAGGGAAGTGGGATAGCCGGAGGGACTGCGATGCAAAGAAGGGGGTACATTTCCATGGTTTCTACATGTTAAGAGAGATGAGATATTTTTAGTTGGATTTATTGCTAGAGTTTGGTACCTTGGCCTAGTTTAAATCTAATACTGACTATGAGACTTAGTTGGTTTAGAGAGAGTGTATTTTTCTTGGTGGAGTCATATCCCTAGATTGGGGGTGACCTATTGTTGAGAGATATAGAAAAATACTGTCTATGGTTGGGTGGAATGTATGAGGTCTACAACCAGTTGGTGCATTTATAAAAAATAAGTGCCATTTTTATATGTGCTTTCTATTGTTGTTTATAATTTGTGCTCATGTGTTAATTGTTGTTGTTATTTAATGAATATATTGCACATTATATTTCTATACATTTATGTTGTTATTCATGAGATTACATGTTATTTGGAATGAAAAATTGTATCATATGCAAGGTATATTATTATTTGGTTCCAGAGTGGGTAATTTACGGAAAATATGACCGAGGTTGAAAGAAATTTGAGAAACACATAATGTACATAGATGTACTTGTAGTAATGTTAGCTGAGCACATTATAGAATGTTACTACTATAAAAAAAAATGGGTCATATTGAAATTAGTGGTAGATCTGTGTCAATGATCTTATCAAAGGGAAGATTAAAGAATCAATAAATATATCCCTTATTGAATATCCATCAGATCGAGACAATGATGAAGACTTTGTTGAAGAATTCATATTTTAAGAAGCATTCATATTTTAAGAAATCTCACACTTTGAAGATAAGAAGAGATACAATGGAAGACAAATAGTTATTCAATAGTCCATGATTATTTTGGATGAAAGAAACTATACTTCATTAGGGTTATGAGACATACATGAAATTTCAATTTAAAATGGGTCTCCTAAGGAATAGTCAATAAAATTATAAAATAACGCCATATAAACATTTTATATTACTATTTCACTTTTATGGAAGTTTCTCATAATTATTTCACTTTTATCAAAGAATAATAACAAAGTAACTATATAATATTGTTTGAATTAATAAATAAATAAAAATAATATATATTTATCAATATGAATTAATAAATAATTAATGTATAATTAAAATATTAGATATTAGTATATATGGTAGTATAAATATTTTAAAATTAAAATAAATAAAATTAAATTATAAATAGTGCTATTTATTACTATTAATTAAAGGGGGCATTACGTAAGGGGGAATAAGTATGGGGATGGGATGACGTGGGGAGGGTGAGGGATGGGGAGGAGATAGTTAGGGTGAGGGATTAGGATGGGATGACATGGTGGGGGATGGAGGCGGCGGGGTGGTTAGGATTAGTTAGGATGACAAGGGGGCGCTGGGGAGTTAGTTAAGGTATATAATAATATATTAGGGAGAGGGGGGTACGGGTACGGCACCTATTATATTACTTAGATATAATATGTTATAAATTATTTGTTATTTTATACATTAAATTTATTATATTTGTTATTATTATTATATTTAATTTAATTTGTTATGTTGTATATTATTTGTTAATATATATATATATATATATATATATATATATATATTTTGATATGTTATATATTATTTTTTATTATATATATTAAATTTAGTTATATTTTTTATAGTATATTATATATTATTATTTAGTATATGTATTAAATTTAATAAATGTTGATGATCACAAGTGTGTTAATGTATTAAAGGCACTTAAATAATACTATCTTTTATTTATTAAAAATATTGAAAAATGTGTTAGTATATTCATTTTATTTTCAATATCCAAGACAATTTTGGGCAAGAACAACCATGCTTAGGGAAACAAATTATATTATTAAAAAAATCCACATATCTCTAAATTATATGATAAAAAATTACATAAGACATCCACCTCTTTTGATTTTTATGATATTTTGATTGACTAATACATGATGACATGGAATTTGTATTAGGGTTGGTAGGATCATTTTTCAACCAAATTTCCTCTAGTTCAAGTTAGATCCAGGATGTGGATGTTTGGTATCATACCTTACGAGGGTTATTAGGCATTTCAAGTGATAATGATGTCTGAGACATTTAAAGATATAATGATGTCCAATTATGTTGGGAAAATTCGATCACGTAGGAGGCTATACCTTTAAGTGGACTATGGAGAAACTTCAAGGATTCTTATTAGTTGAAGCATTGTTTTCAAAGATGAAGATTTTGAAGAATGTTTGGTTCTATTTTTCGTTGTGCTTAGTGACTTGCAATGTTCGCGTTTTAAAACACCTTTTAAAACCTCTACCTTTTACATATTATATTTAATTCCAAATATAATAAACCATTACTCAATTAAAAAACCCTTTTACTTCATCCACCCATGTGACTTGCAATGTTCACTCTTTTATAAAAAACAAATTCAATTTTTGAAAAGACCCAAATACCTTAAGTTTTTCAAGAACCATACGGATATTTCTTTAAGGGAGTGCTAGTGTTGGGGATCAGCGCTCCTTGGACTATTGGAAGGGAGCTCTAGCACTCCTTCACTATGGATGGGGGAACACTGGTGCTCTGTGATGCATGAGCCGGGTGCCCAACCTTCAAGAAAATTTCAATTCCGTAAGTGTGAGGGCATCAACGTGCCTCTAACGGTCCATAGGGAGCACTGATGACTTTCTAGAGAATTTGCGATCTTGCACCACGGATCTGGTCCTCACGCATCTCCGACGCAGCTCTGATACCAATTGTTAGAATTTCAAATGCAAAAAACACAATTCACATATGATAATTAACAATCACAGAGATAAGAAACGCAAAGATTTCACGTGGTTCACCCAAACGTTGGGCTATGTCCACCAAGCATAGGTATCATTTGTCTTATTTTTCAGATCATGGAGATTACAACAGACTTTCAAGTTCTCTTATATCCTCTCACTATGTCTCTCTTTTCCTCTATGGGATTACATGAATTTATATACATTTACACAATAAACTGATTATTAAAAGAACTCCTATCCATATTCTAACTTGGTCTATTTTAGTTACAACCAATACAAGATAATAGGATCCAAATCCATCTTTGGAGGAATTCGTTGTCACCAAATCCCAACAATCTCCACCTTGACAACAATTAACATGATACCTTGCTCCTTCCTTTTGTTCATCACCTTTTCTGCAAGCCAAGAGAAGCCAAGCACCATTGCAGATTCTCTAATAAAACTTGTTTCATGATCTCTCCTATGTGACTTGCACGAGTTTGGATTTCCTGAGGGGTCAGTCCACCTCCAACATCTCTTCCACAACTCTGTTGTGAGACATATTTAGTGATATATCTCCTTCTATCTGAGACACCTGTAAAATATACATTACAATTATCACATACCATCTAAATGTAACCATTATAGATGACATTTGTGCTTCTCAAACGTTGAAGAAACCATTTAAATATCGCCCTTGAATCTGTCATGTATCTGACAACATCATTAGCATGTGAAAGATCTAGTCTTAACCATTTCATCACATACAACATACCTCCTACTGAACTTACACAAGAGATAACCTTTTATTCTTTATAGAAAGGATCTATGCTTGAAGAAAACTTATAATGTAAAGCAAGAGGGATAAAAATTGGTTTTACAATGTTCATACTAAAATCCAACCACGACTTACCATTACCATCTATGTGTACTTTTATGCCGATAGTTTGTTTTGTTGCTCTTTGATCCCTCATTTGAATTGTCCTATCCACCTGAGTCATCTTCTTATTGATTTTATCCATGCTTCAGCTTGCATCGAGCATATCATCAGCAAATAACATCAAGATTGTGAATGTACTATAAACTGTATAGTCATTCCTACCCTTTGAAAAATTTTGAATCACTATGAAGGATTCAAGCCTCTTGTATATTTGTCTGGGTACCAATAGGCCATAGAATGAATTATCTAGCATGCAAACAAATTTACCGTTGCAATCTTGAGTCAACCCTTTTGGTTGTTCCATACATATTATATCTCTGTAAATGATGACCTTGTGAGAAGTAGGATCCCACACACAACATCCATTTATACCACCATCATAACTTACAGAGATATAAAACAAGTAGGAATTCAGAAACAAAGATTTTAAGTTTGGAAATGATTTACCTCTTACCACTACCTGCAATTCTTTCTTTCTCTTATGACCTTTATGCTTCTACCGTAAACAAGAAGATACATTTGTCACTTTAGATGCTACTTCGGTACTCCCTTCCATCTTATAAAGGTTATCAACCTTTGTTTCCTTCATCACTACTAAACTACCTTTCGACAATGTGAGTGATCCACCTTGACCTGTATACTTATATCCACAAGAATCCAACACTCCCAATGAAATCAAATTTGATTTAAGCTCAGGTACATACATAACATCCCTTAATTCCCAAACAATACCATCGAACATCCTGATTCTAATAATTCCAACCCCAACAATTTTATAGAGAATACCATTTCCCATAAACACTACACCCTCATCAACAGATTGGTAATAAATGAACCAATTTTTGTGTGAGCACATGTGGTGGGAGGCACCTGAATCTAACTTCCATTCTTCTTGATATTATAAATTACTAGAAACAAATAAAACTTCATCAGTAATACCTGAATTTGCTATAGCCAAATTTTCTTCCTTCATAGAGTTTTCCTCAGATTCCTTTCTTTTCCAACAATCTTTCTTGAGATGGTCTATTTTTCCATAGTCCAACATTTTTCTTTACCCTTTCTGTGTCTTGACTTAGATCGAGAAAAACTTCTCTCATTCTGCTCTTTAGTTCGACCCCTGACCAACATTGCCTCTGATGTTGAGGTTTCTTGACTAGATTTTCTCCTCATCTCCTTAGCCAACAAAGCTCCCACAACATAGTCGTAATCTAAAACATCTATTGGGCTAAAGATAATAGAGGTGACTAGATTATCCGAAGACTCAGGCAACGAACACAATAGTGTAATAGCCTTATCTTCATCTTCGAATTTAACTTCCATACTAGTCAATTGAACTATAAGGGTATTAAAGGTATTTAAATGGTCAACAATTTTTGTACCTTCTTTCATCCACAAACTATACAATTGTCTCTTCCAGTAGATCCTACTCGTCAAGGATTTCTTCATATATAGACTTTCCAACTTGATCTATAAGCCTGATGTTGTATCATCTCCTACTACATTAAATGGAACATCATCTGCTAGACATAAACGAAGGGTACTAAGAGATTTTGCATCTAGATCTTCTGATTCCTCATTTGTCATAGTCGTTGGTTTCTTTGTATTGCCTGCCAATGCTTTTTGCAATCCTTGTCGCACCAGTAAATCCTGCATCTTGAGCTTCCAGAGCTCAAAGTTGTTTTTACCACTGAACTTTTCAACTTCAAACTTTGAACTCTACATCTTAGCCATTAGCACAAAATCTCCTAATGCCCAAATCATACCCAAATCACTGCTTATACTAACCAAGGCTCTTTAAAAGATAATGTGGAGGAAAAAATGGTATAAACACCACAAGGTTTAATAAAAGGTTTAATAAAAAATCCTTTTACCAACCTCTCCTTTTATTTAAAATAAAAAAACACCTTTTTAAAACCTTCACCTTTTACATATTATATTTAATTCCAAATATAATAAACCTTTAATCAATTAAAAAACCTTTTTACTTCATCCACCCACGTGACTTGCAATGTTCACGCTTTTATAAAAAATAAATTCAATTTTTGAAAAGACTCAAATACCTTAACTTTTTCAAGAGCCATACGAATATTTCTTTGAGGGAGCGATAGTGTCGGGGATTGGTGCTCCTTGGACTATTTAAAGGGAGCGCTAGCGCTCCTTCACTATGGATGGGGCAGCGTCGACGCTCTGTGATGCATGAACCAGGTGCACGGATTTCACGAAAATTTCAATTTAATAAGTTTGAGGGCGACAACGCGCCTCTAACACTGCATAGGAAGCGCTGATAACTTTCTATAGAATTCACGATCTTGCACTACAGATCTGTTCGTCAAGGATCTCCGACACAACTCTGATACCAATTGTTAGAATTGCAAATGCGGAAAACACAATTCACACATGATAATTAACAATCACACAAATAAGAAACATAGAGATTTCACATGGTTCACCCAAACGTTGGGCTACGCCCACCAAGCATAGGTATCGATTGTCTTATTATTTAGATCATGGAGATTACAACAGACTTGCAAGTTCTCTCATATCCTCTCACTCTGTCTCTCTTTCCCTCTATGGGCTTACATGAATTTATATACATTTACACAAGAAAGTGATTATTAAATGCACTCCTATCCATATTCTAACTTGGTCTATTTTAGTTACAACCAATGAAAAATAATAGGATCCAAATCCATCCTTGGAGGAATTCGTTTTAACCAAATCCCAACAATTATAATTATGAAAGTGAATAAATTCAATTAAGAATGAGAACAATTTACAAAATACATTTCAAAATGAAAATTGTACGAAATGCTCATAAAATACTAGTTTTCATGCACTTAATTTAACAAGAGTGTTTTATTAAGATACACGTTTCAAGCTATATTATTAAGATACATGTTATACAGAGAAACTATTAGTGGTTGTGACCATTTTCAATGGATAAGTTTATATTAAGTATATCTTTATAATAATTTATTATTTATATAAAAAAAATTCTCATATTTTTGTGACACCAAGAGGGTTGAGATGAAAAACACTTTCTCTTAGAGTGCTCTTTTTATACCCAAATTCAATGACAATTTAAAAGTATTTGTCACAATATCTACTTTCTCAATCTTCAAAGTTATCAAAACTTTACTCATTTTGGAACACTTATCTTAATGTTTTTCAAGTATCCAAATAACATTTTAAAGAAATCTAAGTAATCTATTACTTTTCTTAAGGTCTCATAGAAAAATTTTGAACTCAATGAACATTAACATCATCATACAAAAATATTTTGCCAATAAATTGTTTTAATAAAAGATATTGTTAATACGATAAAATATTGATAAAAAATTATTTTTGTAGTAAACCAATCATTTTAGGTGACATAGTTTTTTTTTAAATAACCATAATAAATCAACCCACATTTATTATAGTATCAAATATTGACAAAGGGCCATCTACATAGTGGGGATGTACACATTATCCAAGACAACGGTTCGGTTGCAGATTGACATTAACCTCAGACACTTGTAACTGAGACACAGTGGTCGCAATTTTTGTTGGCTATGAAAGGATTCATAGTCATTGAATGTATTTGGTGGCTTAAAAAAAAAAAAGGTGGTGGAGACAACTTCTCATGGTCGTCGAATTCATGTGATGGCTGTGAACAAACAAAATAGCAGTGAAAAACATAGAATAGAGAGGAACGCCTTAGAACATAATTAAATAATTTTACATAATAATATTTTTATACAAAGGTGTCTCTCTTGGAAACATGCCAACGAATTTTCTCATGCGGTCACATGCAGATGCACATGCGCATGTGCATGCATGCAATCTATTTATGAAATGTTTGTGTAACTATGTGATCTATTCATGATCGGTCTGTGTAACTGAGTGATAGATGTTATATATACGAGCATACCCATAGAGGTAGAGGACAATGTGAAGACAATGCGAGTGCAAGCGAGTACATTGTGTGAGGAGAGGATGGTTGTATTTCTGGGTTGGCTATTGTAATTCTCCCTTGAATAGAAGAAGACCGATAATCATTACCCGTGTTTTTTTCCAGATTTGGGTTTCCACATAAATCATTGTGTCAAGTGTATGATTGATGTGCTTGGTTTTATGCATGTTGATCTTGCTTAGTTTATGCTCTGTTATAGAATAGCCTTGTTTTGCTTTCTCTTCCCAACAAGTGGTATCAGAGCAGGTTGAGTAGGTGCCACAGGTGAGCCAAGGCAAGAAAACGTGATTGGGTGAGTAACAGATCATCGACGCTACCAAACAATGTTAAAAATGTTGTTTTTCAAAAAATCGATACACACAGTTTGTACACCACACCACAGAGAGCCGATATGAGCACCAACATATCGACGCTCCCCCATCCATAGTAAAGGAGCATTGATATCAAACTCGTGCTTCCTTTCAACACTCCCAGGAGCACCGATCTTCAAAAGAATTTTTTTGCATGGTTTAAATTTTATTCGCATGCCATGAAAGGGTTTTGTCTTATGGTTTAAAGTATAAACTAAAGCTTGAAAGGGTTTTTCTTTTGTCTTATTCAAAGCATGACATGGTCGAACCTTTATTCTAAGGCATAAAACGTGGTGACAATATTGTGATAAAGTGGAGTGGTAAATAAGGTGAGGTTGGATGATAAAAGGGTGGAACATTTATTAAAAAAAAAAAAAAAGGTGGATACATTGGTTTAATAAGTGGACTTTTTAAAGAAGGTTTTTAAATATATATATATATATATATTGATTGGATTAAATATTTTTTCAACTATATCTTATTATTGTTTTTTTATTATAAAAGGATTAGTTCTATAAGCAGTGGTTTATTGAAGTTTTTATTAATAGTGAAAGTGCAGAGTTCTAAGTTTGAGGTGGATAAATTCAACAGTAAGAGTAACTTTGTGCTATGGAAACTCAGGATGTGGGATCTGCTTGTGCAACAAGGATTGTAAAAGGCCTTGGATGGAAATTCAAAGAAACTGACAAGCATGACAAACGAGGACTGGGAGGATCTGGATGCAAGAGCCCTTAGTACTATTCGTTTGTGTCTGGAAGATGAGGTGTTGTTTAACATCACCGAAGAGGTAACAACAGAAGGTTTGTGGAACAAACGGGAGAGTATGTATATGACAAAGAACTTGTCAAACATAATTTTCTTGAAGAGACAGTTGTACAGCTTGCGGATGAAACAAGGTACAAAAATTGTTGATCACTTGAATGTTTTCAATACTCTTATTTTTCAATTAACTGTTATGGAAGTAAAGTTCGAAGATGAAGACAGGGCGGTTATGCTACTGTGTTCGTTGCCTGAGTCTTGGGATCATATGGTCACAACTGTGTGGTTTAACACAACAGATGCCATTGATTATGACACTGTTGTGGGAGCTCTGTTATGTGAGGAAATGAAGAAAAGATCTAGTAAGGAATCCTCAACTACATAAGAAATGGTGGTCAGAGGTCGATCTACAGAAGGAGGGAAAGATCATAAAGTTACAACCAGGTCTAAGTCAAAAGAGAGTAAGGGTAAGGAAAAATGTTGGTTTTGTGAAAAATTTTGGCATCTCAAGAAGGATTGTTGGAAAAGACAATAAGCATCCAAAGAGGACTCCACAAAAGAAGCAAATTCAGCTACAGGTATGGTTGATGAAGTTTTGTGTGTCTGTTGTGTCTCTCCACCTTTGTTCGCATAGAAGGTGTAGGGCGATGATGGCTGAGTCACCATGAAATAATAATAATTAAAAAATATATATTGTATTTACTTTGGAATTGTAGAAATTATTGATTGCATGTAAATGGGCATATGCCTGTAAGACCTAGATAGGCAGGTGTACCCCTGGTTTATCAGGTCAACTATGAAAATTCTAGACATAGACTTAGGTAGATTGAATATGTGGGGGGGCGTGTATGTTGGGTTAACCTTGACTCGATGAAAGAGTTAATGAGTTAAATATTTTTTTTAGGTCAAAGAAGGTGGCTTTTCATGTCCATGTGTTTTGGATATCCCATGGTATTGTGTCCATGGATTGCATGTAATGAACCCTATTAAAGGATTGGTGAACTCCATTAAAAATGGGTCTGGAGGTAAGCAGTGAAGGCTTACTTGGTGGGTTTGGCCAGATTTGGTCAAAGTTGTTTGAATGTAATGTTCGAGGTGGAGTAGTGTGCCCAGTTTAGAAAGGTGGGTCTGTAGAAAGACTGATGTGTTGGCAGGTCAATCATGTGTTTGAGAATATATGATGAAGGTACATTCATATCTAGGGAACTTGGAAAGTATTGCAATGAATTTGGGATAGAATAGGCATGTTCAATAATGCCAAGTTGCAACAATAGTTGTGGACATAAGCGATTGGGCTATCTAGTAACTTGGTCACCGTCGGTTGCAAAAGACAGGAAGAGGTGTGAAGAGGTCATCTGGTAATTACTCAAATGTGAAATTATTCTGGTGCTTATGGTTTTTTATCAACTTTCTAAGTAGGACCCAAATCAAACAGGTAGATCTTTGATATAGTGATTATATTAAGGGGTGCAGACTGTGGGATCCTACTACCCACAGAATCATCATGGACAAAGATGCAACGTTTGATGAATCACCTTTTATAAAATCAAACATAGTAAAATTTGAAAGTTTGAAAGCATCGTTGGTAGCAGAAAGGTATTTGGAAGGTATTAATTTCCATGAAAGTTTTTCACTAGTTTTTAAAAGCTTGTTTCTATTCATGTTGTGTTAGCATTGGTTGTGATAGTACAACTAGATGCTAAAATTGTTTTACATGGAGTTTTTTGGATAAGGGGATGTATATGGAACAACCAGAATGATTAATTCAAAATCACAATAGGAGATTTGTTTGCAAACTCAAAAATCATGGTATGGCCTCAAGCAAGATGTTTGATTCCTTCATGGTGAGCCAAATTTTACAAGAAGTGAGTATAACCATTGTGTATATGGTATATTCATTGTCTTGCGGTTATATGTTATGCTTGTTGCAAGCACAAGCATGGTTCAGATCAACAGGTTGGTTTAGTTGCTTAGGACGTTTGTTATGAAGGATCTGGGAGCAGCAAAATAAATCTTCGGCATGGGAATACACAGAGACAAGAAGGATGGTAAGCTTGGTTATTGCAACAGAAGTATGTGGTGAAGATACTCAGGAAATTTGGTATGAATAATGTGAAACTGATAAAATCCCTTTGGCTTTCCATTGTAATTTTTCTTCAGGTTTATGTCCTAATTGATGAAGAAGAAAAGGGTTATATGTCTCGATTTTTATATGCTAGTAGGAAGTTTGACGATTGCGATGGAGAAATGGTCAACATTTCACATGCATTTGGTGTTGTCAGTAGACACATGGAAAAACCAAGTCAAGAGCATGGAAATGGGTGCTTCAAACACATAAGAACAAGTATCACCTGCAGTGCTTGTAGTGATTTGGTCTAAGGTTATGATTCATGAGATTTTGGAATGTTCATTGGTTTATTAGACATGTTACTGATCGAAACATAATGGTCCATGCTGGAGTGAATCGTGCAGGGATGTCCACGTAACAGTATTGTCAAAGAAGTTGCAGAGCAGTGATGGTGTTTGGCTTCTCTTGGCTTGCAAAAAAGGTGATGAATTAATTAAGGGCATGATATATCGGGTAAATTATTGTCAAGGTGGAGATTGTTGGAAACATGTGAACGAATTTCCTCATGCAGTCACATGCACATGCATGCAATCTATTAATGAACAACTTGTGTAACTATGTGATCTATTCATGATCAGTCTGTGATAGATGTTATATATACGAGCATACCCATAGAGGTAGAGGACAATGCGAGTGCAAGCGAGTACATTGTGTGAGGAGATGATGGTTGTATGCTTAGGTTGGCTATTGTAATTCTCCCTTGAATACAAGAAGACCCTGTGGTTTTTTTCCTCATTGGGTTTCCACATAAATCACTGTGTCAAGTGTATGATTGATGTGCTTGGTTTTATGGGTGTTTGATCTTGCTTAGTTTATGCTCTGATATAGAATAGCCTTGTTTTGCTTGAGCTGCCCAATAGTCTCTTATATTAAAAGAGAAACCGTTCCACTATTGTTATTTTTCATTGCATTTTTTTTTAATGATGATTGTAGTGGGTCTCATTATTCCACTTACATCTTAGAGCCATCCAAGATAGAAGTAGTAAGGGTGGGGTGTCCACCTCGAGCACTCCTATTATACAAACTTAATCACTTGCAAATCAAACCATTCCTCATCTAATTTCTAGCAAAATCAAAAGAAAAAATAAAAAAAAAACAAAAGATAGAATGTTTAAACTAAGATTATTATACAAACTTAATCACTTGCAAATCAAACCATTCCTCATCTAATTTCTAGCAAAATCAAAAGAAAAAATTAAAAAAAAACAAAAGATAGAACGTTTAAACTAAGGTAATGTTAATTAGCTTAATGGGATTGTATATTTTTTTTTTTTGGGAATTGAACTCGAAACCTCATGAAACTTCATTTTCACCGCACTTGCCAATTGAGCTGTCCCCGAGAGCTAATGGAATTGTATATTGATTGATATTTATTTTTCAAATTATACCAAATCATAAACCTGTTGTGTGGACAAAAGACTGGCCACGTTTCACCACCGGGAGGTAGCTTTGTCGTGACGGTGTGAGAAAGTAGAAAGGATACTTTTTTGTATTTAAAATCAGCGGGGAAGTGGGTTTATAAATAAAATTTTGGTTTCTCCGCCTCTTATCTCCCATGCACGCCATAAACGGAGCGTGTCGTGAAAGATAGAATATGGGAATTGATGAAGGATTTGCAAAGAGTCCGTGTATGGCAACATTGGGAGCAGACGCTGCGAGATTCGATCCTGAAGCCTCGTGATCGGTGACTGACAACAGCTCGGTTCATAAGCCCAGGGCCATGGGGGAAAATAAACACCAATATCTCCATTCCATATGACGAGTATTTCTCCTCAATAGAGAGGCTGGGCGTTCTGTCAAGAAGGCCAGACCTGTGCCCATCCAGGTAATGAGAATTTGAGAATCACTGAGAAATTGAGAATCCGTGCAGAAGATGAACAGTTGGGGAAGGGTGTGAATGCAATTTGCTTTTCTGTGTATCTAATGAAGTACTGTTATTTAGGTTATAGTTTAAACGTTATATGTTTTTATTTTTTTCAAATTTTTTTTTGTTTAATTTTATGTTTTTTGGTTTAATTTTGTGTAAAATACAGTGAAAATATTGAATTTATAAATTTGAGTGATTAAATCTATATATTCTAAGTGTAACAAAAAATACAATTTAAACAACAAAAACTTGTGATTTTCTCCAAATTTATGTAGGCAAATTCCCATCATGATACGAGTCATGTTTGTACACTGTAAGGACGGTAAAGATTTTCCCATAGTTGTCTAACAAGATCAAAAGCCCGGGCGTGCTGACAGGTCACATCAGAGAACGATGATTGTGGGAAAACGCCTTACTACGTTAAAAAAATCTCAAATATCAAATTTCAGTATTATTTATAGATCAATAAATCTCATAATAAAACTTGATGAAAATTAAGTTACTAATTATGTTGAAAGGTGTATATTTATTGGAGATGGGCACAATTAATCACCTTTTAATTTAAAATTCTAATCTGATGGCTAACAATTGAAAATGCTGGAATATTTTTAGTTGTCCTTCCAAATCAATGAATGTGATTTACTCTTCATAACTTTCTTGTATTTTTGAATGCATTAGTTAACCTGTTTACTTTTTAACATTTACCTAATCATTTTAAGAAATTACTGTACCACCATATGATTGCCACGTTTAACTGATTAACCTTTGGAATTACCACATTTAAGATTAACTTTTGGATTTCCTCATCTCTATATACGTTTCAATTCACCAGAGTGTTGTCCATCCAAATAACTTTTGAGATTCACCAGCCACAACACCAACCACTTTACCGCTGTGCTAGTATTTATACATGTGAAAACATTATACCACGAAAATAGGTTAAATTTTGTAACTGTACAAACAAATATGTGACTTGAAAGGAAGAACATCAAAGCTGCATTGGCTTTTCGATCGCTTACTTTTATATTTTTCGCTAACAACATGGATATAACCTGGAAATCTCATTCACATGTATTTAAAACATATGAAAATATATCGAGAATAAGCATTTAAACACAACATAGAAACGTACATAGTGGAGCAAATATATTAACTGACAGGCGATATAGAAGGGAGCTTTTATTTATTTGGCAGCAAGCAGGGAGTGAGTGGGTGAGCTTGCAGCCCTAGAAGCTACATAGTGCAGCAAATATGATAACCAAAAGGGATATAGGAGGAGTCTTTCATTTATTTGACAACAAGCAGTGAGTCAATGAGCTTGCGGTTGCGTCTATATCATGGCAGGTACTTTGGGTTGCTTATAGAAGGGATACGTCTCGAAGCGCACATTGCAACTGCCCAGATATACTTGAGCTCCAACTTGTGAAGAACAACACTCATTCAAAGCTGTAATCGCTTTTCCCAAACAAACACCACAGTCAGGCCCAGCAAGACTTCTTGAGCACATTTCCAATCCATAAATGGTGACAGAAGAATTTACCACCCGTGATCCAGTGGCAAATCTTTTCACGTTTAAGGGAGCTTTGCCTGCCAGAGTCTTCATGACAGTCCCGAGAGTGTGATTGAAACCCTTAATATCGCCGTTGCTGTTAACATTGAAAAGAGTAGTGATGATAACACTATCGAGAACAGAGGCAAAAGTGTAATTCTCATAACGAATGAAGCAGAATTCCAACTGAATCCGAGCTCCAATGGCGTTGGGGCAGTCTTCATAAGCCATCTGTGAGGCTGCA
>JASDQU010014194.1:149972-207419 GCA_032191745.1 Picea mariana | reverse complement strand
GGTACTAGAGAGTATCTTCCCGAGTGTTGTTCTCGGTGACACTATAGAAGTCAGATGGCCGATTGGTTTATCTAAAGAGGGCTTCAGATAATCTAGGCTGATTCGTACATAAGTGTTGTCTGATGAGCTACCACTCGAAGGGGTACCAACAAGGGTTACAAGGGTGGCCAACAGATGTGCACTTAAGTGCCACTTGTATTTCCTGCATGTATAAATCCCTCAACTGCGGGTTTATGCACGTAATGATAGATTTCTGTGGCTTAAATACGCCAGAATACGTCTCTACCTTGAAAAAAAATTTAACACATACTTTCTGCTGAGGAAAGTGCTTTGATACCATTTGTAATATACCAGATATAAAATGTATGCAGAATAGAAATAAACTGCTAGTAATGGAAGAATAACAACAATATAACCAGAACATTCATCACAATAACACTCAAATAATATAAGAATAACAGAAGAAATAGCACTTTGAATCTGAAAGCAATGTTCATGGGCCTCTTCGAGGGGGCAACTTCCAGTTGAGCATAGCTCTATTACAATAATCTCCAAGCTAGGATTCTCATACCCTCGACTCCTATTTATACTAAAAAGAAGCATCTAGAGGAAGATCCTTCTAGAAACAGAAGCTTCTATTAGGTCTTCTTACATCCTTATTCTATTTTATTGAAAGGCCTTATTAATATTGACCTTTATTACATCTGAATATATTGTTCTACCTATGTGCGAGTTAGGACCCTAACAAAAATTGTGTAAAGAAGAACAAATTGCGAGCCTCAGAGCATTTCGAGTGTCAATAGGTTACATTGGTCATGTTACGAAGCTCATGAGGTGTAGTGATATTATAAAACCACTACAAACGTGGTATTTGGCCATACAGTAATGTGGGCCATTGGAATATGTTCAGGAGAAGGAGGAGAATTATCGACCATCAGATCTAGAGAAAAGTGCAGGAGGGTTAATCTACAAGTCCTTCAGAATTTGAGACTTCAGATAAGTATGTGTTATAGAGTGGAAGAGGTTGAATCTCTGAAGTCATCGAAGTGGATATACACCATAGATCTGGGGAGAAGAGCTCGACCATTGGATTGGGCCGAAGTTGGACCAGAACCGTTGGATCAAGCCAAGGGTGGAAGTTACAGACCTGTATGAAGGATAGAGAACTCCCAAAGCTCTGAAGTTCAAAGTTAATCCATCCTGTCCGTCAAAAGGGACATGTGTCAGTAGATTGGCTTGTTCGGGATTTAAGCATTCGAGAGAATTAGTGTCTGTTGAGGTGAGAACTTCTGAAGCCCGAAGCTCCGAAGCCCCAAAGAGCTGAAGTAGTGAGTCATGATGATGTCACCTAGAGGTGACGTGGACCTTTCCTATACCTACCACGTTCTCCCATCTGGATTGTGGACAGCTATACTATGTGGACCTGGAGGGTAAAGAATTTTGAAAATTTAGAATTTCAGAGACTGGAAGGAAGCAGGTGTAAAAACATTTGAAGCTCAAAATTCTGGAGTAACGTGGCATGATGATGTCAACGAGAATGAGGTGGACAAATGGGATGTGTGACATGTGTCAGTGGGTTTCAGACCCGTCAAATATTGGAATTCCATTTGGAATGTGACAGGTGTCACCCATCTGATTGGGCCACATGTTAGTTGCTAGTATTCCACCACATGGCACTCCTTTTGAGCATGGTTAGTGGACCCAAACTGTTGTTGATCACCATACACCAAGATAAATGACCAGGAGGCATTGTGGGGACCCAAGTTGCACGAGATTTAATTCCCCAAGGAGGTATCGCAATCCAAACCATAGTTTCATTGAGGGGTTGTGTTTCAATGTCAGAAGAATTACGAGGAAAAAGGGGGGTTACTCCAAACTGCCAATGTGTGACCCCACAAATTGAAAGGCATTAAGTAATGTGACATGACAATGATTGAACATCGAAACCCTGAGCCAGCAGATGCATGGAGATAGGATACTAATGCTGAAGGAAGGGCACTCTGGAGTAAAATAGAATAGGTGGGCCAAAAAAACCTCGAAGCCTGAAGTCCATAATAAGCACCATCGACCTAGCGTTGGGCCACATCTCATAGTCACATGGGTTGGGGTCTGATATAAAGGGGCTAGTGCCTGAAAATTATTGCAGAACAGTGTAGAGCTCATAAATTAATATCCGCGGGGATTCTTGATTGATCGAGAACCGCAGAATGAAATCTGAAATCTTTATTTGAATCAGATTGGTTTAGGAATGCTGTGGAAATTGTTAAGGATTGATGGCCTGAAAATTTCGATTGAATGCACATTGGCTTTGTAGAGTTAAAAAATAGTTAAATCATATAAGGATCAACACAGAGTGTAGATAAATGGGGGATGCACATGAATATTACAGTCCAAGAAATTCCCAGAGCAGCTGATATCAGAGAAATTTCAGCAATGCAGCTGAAGAAGTGCTACAGGAAAGGATGTCAAATATTTTTAGCACATATGGAGGAAGCATCTAAGGATAAAGTACCAAATATTGAGTATCATGTAGACCTGGAATATTTTGAAAATGTGTTCAAGGACATACCGGGACTACCTCCAAAGAGAGATATTGATTTCTCTATAAATTTGACGCCTGGAGAAGCCCTATTGTCAAAGGCTCCTTACAGAATGAGTACAGCAGTGATGAAGGAACTGCAAATGCAGCTTGAAGAGATTCTAAAGAAGGGGTATATATGCCCAAGTGTATCACCTTGGGGTGCCTCGGTCTTGTTTGTGAAGAAGAAATATGGGACATTGAGATTGTGCATCGGCTTGAGATAGTTGAATAAAGTGATTGTAAATAACAAGTATCCTATGCCAAGGATTGATGATCTCTTTGATCAATTGAAGGATGCAAAGATATTTTCGAAGATAGATCTCAGGTCAAGATACCACCATGTAAGGATTAAAGAGGAATATATCAGAAAGACCACCTTTAGGACAATGTATGGTCATTATGAGTTCACAGTGGTACCATTTGGGTTGTCAAATGCACCATTTTTTTTTATCTTCTTAATGAATGGTGTTTTCCGGGAATATCTTGACATGTTTGTCATTGTATTTTTGCATGAAATTATTATATATTCCAAGATGGAAGAAGAGCATGAGCATCATTTGAGGATGGTGTTGCAAGTTCTAAGAGAGAATCAGTTGTATGCCAAATTGATCAAGTGCTCATTTTATCAAAACCGAATTCACTACTTGGGGCATATCATTTCAAAGGATGGGATGGCTGTGGATCTTGAGAAGATAGAATCCATTAGAGAATGGTCAACACTGAATAATGTGACAGAAGTCATATCCTTCATGGGTCTAGATGGCTATTATAGAAGGTTCATTGCAGGGTTTTCAAGAATAGTTCACCCCATCACTTCCTTGGAAAGGAAGGGGAATAAATTTCAACGGACAAAAGAATGTGAAAGAGCTTCCAGGAATTGAAGCAATTGTTAACCAGTGCTCCAATCCTGAGTATTGGAGATCCGAATGAAGATTTTTTAGTGTGTACAAATTCTTGCAAAGAAGGACTGGGAGGAGTCCTCAGCCAGAATGGGTTTGTAATATGTTATGAGTCTAGAAAATTGAAAGAGCATGAAAGGCTCTATGCCACTCATGATTTGGAGTTGGCAGCCATTGTACACACTATTAAGAAATGGATACATTACCTCATGGGAAAGAGGTTTGAACTCAGGACACACCATCATAACCTGAAATATCAGTTTAATCAACCAACTTTGAATGCTAGGCAGAGTAGGTGGTTGGAATTCCTCTGTGAGTATGACTTTGATATCAAACACATCAAGGGAAAGAAGAAAAAAGTGGCTGATGCACTCAACAAGAGAGTGCATGAAATGAATTTTATATACATCATCATGTATCAGACGGATCTTAAAGGAAGAATTTCTAAGGCTGCAAATTCAGATTTGTAGTACATGGAATTAGTAACAAGATTGCAGCAAGGCAAAATGAAACAAAAATTTGAGGGTTATGAATTAGTAATTGATGGAATCCTTAGGTACAAAAACATAGTCTATGTACCCAATTCTCAGGGATTGAGGAGTGGAATTTTACAAGAGATGCATAATGTGCCTTATGTAGGACATCGAGGATATCAGAAAACAATTTCAGTAGGAAAGAGCCAATAGTATTGGCCATGCATGAAGAAAGAGATTGTTGAATACATAGCTAAATGTTTAGAATGTCAAAGGGTAAATGTGTATCATAGACACCCAGTGGGTATGCTACAACCATTACCCATTTTTGAGTGTAAGTGGGAATTGGTGACAATGGATTTCATCATAGGATTACTGAGAACAAACAAGCAACATGATTCCATCATGGTGGTGGTGGTGGTGGTGGTGATTACATGGCATACCCAAGACAAGTGTGTCTGACAGAGACCTGAAATTTACCTCAAAGTTTTGGAAGGGGTTATTAAAAGGGTTCGGAACAAATCTGAACTTCAACACTGCTTATCATCCTGAGTCTGATGGGAAGACAGAGAGGGTGAACCAAGTGATAGAAGATATGCTAAGAATGTATGTTATGGAAAAACCATCTAAATGGGAGGATTATCTACACTTGGTAGAATTTGCCTACAACAATGGGTATCAAGCATCACTGAAGATGAGTCCATTTGAATAACTTTATGGTAGAAAGTGAAACACCCTAATAAGTTGGGATAACCCAACTGATAGGGATGTGGTTGGGCCAAAGTTGCTCAAGGAAATGGAAGAGAAAATGATGAAGATTAAGTGGAATTTGAAGGCCACCCAAGACATGAAGAAAAGTTACGCTGATAAGAATAGAAACCATACAGAGTTTAAAGTGGGTGATCATGTTTTCTTGAAAGAAAAAGCTAACATAAGTTCCTTGAAGCTAGGAAACTGTTCCAAGTTGGCAGCCAGATATTGAGGACCATTTGAAATCCTAGAAAGGATTGGACCAGTTGCTTATATGATTCCATTTCCTGCAACCATGATTGTTCATAATGTATTTCATGTTTCATTGATCAAAAAGTATATACCTGATCCTAATCATGTGATTGATTGGAATGTGATTTAGGTAGAGCAAGAAGGCACCTTGCAAGTGCATCTGATGCACATATTGGACAGGAAGAGAAAGAAACTCTGGAATTGAGCCATAGGGCTTGTAAAGGTTTAGTGGACCTAGTACAATCCTGAGGATGTGACATGGGAGCATGAGGATGCTATGTAGGCAGAGTACCCCCATATTTTTGAAGATTTTGAAAATCTTATTGATATTATGTAAATGAGTTGTACTAAGGATAGTGAAAAAATAAGGGGAGGGGATTGTAATACCATAGGCTGAGCCCCTATGTAATGTACTGAAGTTTGTAGGATGGTGAGCCAAGTGTTGATAATATGGTAGGATTATGTGTTATAGGCTGAAGATCCTGGATGTTGAGGCTAATAAGCTTGGTTTTTTGTATATGTAATTATGAAGATCATTAATAAAAAGCATACATCGTTGTGTGTAGACCGACCATGAAGAAAGAGTGATAGGGGACTAAGCTCCAATAGGTAGGGAAAGGGATGGGACTAAGAGGCTAGGAAAGAGGGGACAATCTAGAGGGCTTAACCCAAGGGAATATTATAATATATTCCTGAAAATGAAAATACTAAACTAGGGAAAATAAACCTAGTTATCCTAAGTTCCTAGGAAAGGGAACGAGTGCTAAATGGAGTGTATGCAGCTCTAGGAAGACAGGTGTCGACTTGTGTGCATGCAGTTAAATCTAGAGATTCAACTCGTTGGGGGGGTTCTCTCCCCATTCTCCCATCCTTTTCCTAACTTGTCAAGCCTCCGTTGGGGACCTATACACCTTGTACACACCTCTAAAACCAGTAACTCAGGAAGTCGACCTGTGTTTCCTATGAAGATCAACATATCTGTATTTTCCAAAATCGTGTTGTGCCTTAACGAATTGTGGTTGTTGCCATCCCCTGAGCTATATTGAACCTTTGTTGTTGTCCTCACCTTGATAGAACTGAGTTGAATCTAGTTGAATAAGCGGGTTGTTAGGACCATGGTTGAAGAGGTAGGTTATTAGGCTTGTGAGCAGCTCTCTCTAGGTGAGAGAGTATGTTGGGAAGTGATTTTCTCCTAGAGAGAGTCCAAAACCAACTACAAAAATCTGAGAATTCCTGATCCAACATGTTTCTGAGACCCTGAAAGGGAAGTGGAGAAGCTGATAGACTATGGAACAATGAAGGTGCATGTTCCCGGGGTGGAACTTGAATGTGGGGAATGAGAGTCCGTGAGTAGTGGGCTTAAGAAGGCTCTTGGAGAGAATCCTTCAAGTTTCATTGTGCACTCTCCTCTAACCTCAACCTAGTTTAGGATTCCCTTACCCTGGGTGGATCTTAGTCCAAGCTTGGGGATGACCCACTGCTGAGTGTGATGAGCATCGTGGTCTAAGGCTGGGAGGTTCGTGTAAGGTTTGCACAAAGTTGGTGGTCTTCTATTAAAAGATAAGTACCAATTTTATGCTCATTTACATGTTGTGTATATGTACATGTGTTTTAATGGATGAGTAATGCATGTATATGTTGTATATGTAGGCTTATTGCTATTTCCACATTAATCTATGTATGAACATAATCTGTTGTTTGTTTATGCTTATATTTATATGCATATGATAATTGTTCTTTCTATGAGTAGAATGGCCCAGTCGTTGGTGACCGGGGATGTTACAAATTGGTATCAGAGCATGCAATTAAAAGATTCAGTCATTAGGTAGCACTTCCCAGCGTGTTGGGTGGTTGGGGACATTAAAAATTGGTATCAGATCATGCAATTAAAGGATTCAGTCATTAGGTAGCGCTTCCCAGTGTGTTGGGTGGCTGGGGATGTTACAATAATGTCATCTCAAGTTGAGTATCCCTTTCTATATGTCTTGCAATGACTCTCTTTTCTTTAGTTAAGAGCACAAACATCATATCTTTTAGAACTTGATAAGGAAGTTGGCTTGGAGTATAAATAAAATTGTTGCATTTAGATGGTAGACTATTTAACAAAATGTCTTTGATGTCCTATTCTTCTACCACAACCTTGAATTCTACTAGATATTTGAGAATATATCTCAAATTTTTTATGTGGCTAGACATAGTGACTTCAATTGACATATTTGAACTAAATAACGTAGCTTCAAAGAAAACTTTACATTCACCCCTTGTTCTCCAAACAATGCATTCAATGTATCCCATATTTCCATGGATGATTTCTCTAGATCTACATGATGTAACTCTAAATATTCGAGAGCAAGGCCAATGATGGCTTTGGCTTTATCACCTTTGCTCTATCATTCCGGTAATTTATTTGCATCTCTTTCTTTTTTCTTTGATTATTTTACTACTCCCCACAAAGATTTGTTCATAGGATGAATTTGGAATTTTACTTTCGAGGTGTGAAAATTGAAATGGAGTATTTCTCTAATGGCATTTTGATGCTTAAAAAGCTACTCTATTATTTGATATGAAAACTCAAAATTGTCAAATATTTTTTGCTAAAATATAAAAGTTGAAAATAAATTAGTTGTTATAAACCTAAATGTTTATATCTTTCCCCTTTAAATATGTAATCACTATATGGAAATAGTTGTACATATGTAATTAAATTTGTTCATGTTATTGTTGGTACAGTATATGGAATATCTTTGTGGTTGTCTTTAGGGAATTGATGTCTTATGTCTATTCTTTTGTAGATCCCATTCTAAATTTGATGGTCATCGATCACATGGAGAATGATGTTTTAAGTGTGATTAAGAGGATAATCCCCCTTCAACACCCTCCTGAAAGAATTCTATGAGCATGGTCAACAAGTCATGGTTGAAACTTAATATTCAACTATTCAAAATATAAAGAAAGCCAATTAATGGCTTACACCCAACAAAGCCAACGGAATATTAAATTTAATTCCCAAAGGTGGATTTAGAATTAAAGTAAATTTATAGCCAAGGCACTTTACATAAGTAGTTATCGAGGATATGAAAAGTCAAAGAGAGGAGAAGAAAATGAGATTTAGCATTATAGTAGTTCTTAGAGAGCATGCAACACAAATTTGATCTAATACAAGTAAGAGATTGAAATCCATTTAGATCTTTGCAATTATATTTGACCATATGAGAATGCCGCTCTGGAGTGTTCTTAAACATAAAATAATGTCACTCCTTTGAGATGGTATCTCTCTTAAACATATGCTAGTGCCACTTATTTGATATGATTTTTGGTCTAGCAGCTCCTTGGCAGGATACCAAATATGACAACTTCACAATGAGAGATCGTCCTTTCCTTGAACACAATCCATAATAATTATTTATTTTCAAACTTTTCTATGATAGCATATCAGAATAAGATCTAGATTAATGGGAGAAACAATGATAACAAACTGAAATATGAATGAGAGGAATTCGAAGAAGATATCCTATATTAGATTTGGTTCATTAAATAATAGTAGATATTGCAAATGATTATCTCAACCATCATCCAACAATAACTTAATGCCTAACAACTTCACATTATTACATAAGAAATCCTTATAATCTAATAGCTCTCAAACAATATCCTAGAATGTGTACCAAAAGTTTGATTCTTTTGTGTTGCGATTTGGATTTCTGAGAACCAAATAAGATCATTATCTGTATTAAAAATATGATGGTTGTCATTTACTTATTATCACTCTATAATTAGATAATATGTTATTCTTTGGTAATAGTAAAGATGTGATTTTTGATTTGAAGTATCAACTTTTAACACAATTTGATATGAAGGACTTGACTGTTACACAATGTATTTTATGAATGGAGATCATGAGAGAGAGAGAGAAAATAAAAATCTTTGGTTGATCTCGAGTAAGTAAGTAAACTTTATGCTACATTATTTTCACATGGAAAATTGTAGACCATTGAGTGTTCCAATTTCTATGGGAACTAAGCTTTCAGTTGAGTAGTGTCCTACAACACCGATAAAGATGGAGGATATTGCTTGTGTTCTTTATGATGGGGCAGTTGGTAGTTTGTTGTATGCTATTGTTTGTACAAGGCTAGACATTTCCCAAGTAGTGGGAGTCTTGAGTCGATTCATGGCTAATCCTAAACACAAACATTGGGTTGCAATGAAGAGTGTCTTCATGTATTGCAATATCCTTATAAATATTCCATTTTCTATCACAATCATGTTATATGGGATCGAAAATGAGTGGATATACATAAGGTATGTGTGTTTTTATTAAGAAAGGGATGTAGATAAAATTATGTAAGGTCCCCTCCGTTACGACAACAAGTGATGCACAAAATAGGTAAATAATTTTTCTTTTGAAACAATCAAACGTTACGATAGGTGACATGCGTCACGACATAAATTAATAACTACTCAATCAATTTCATCACAATCAACTAAAGGAAACATAAATATTATTCAATCAAACATATATCAATGATAACATAAGGAAACTACTTGGCCAACTTATCTTGCATGGTTAGGACCTCCAAGACACATAAGCAACGCTCAAGTTTAGGATTCATCTGATTGATTTTGACCATTTAAGGTCTCAAGACTAGAGACTGTCTTGAAGTACAAGGACATATCCAATCCCATAACCAATTTCTATCCTAACATCATGACTAGATTCTGATAGTAAGGAATGGAATCACACACAATTAATCTTGTCAATAAATAACATGTAAACAAATAACATTGAATCTACACAAAGAAACACCAAGGACAATATGTTAATACCTGCATCATTTATATGCTATTCTAGAACTTTTAGCTAGTGACGCAACAAAATAAACAAGTATCATAAGCATCTATCATTTTCATGGATGTGCGACCTATTCCTTAATTGATTAATTTTGAAGTGCAGATTCTAGTTATACATAAATCAATAAGTTAATGGTTGATCACCATCTAAACATTATTATAACTTAACAATTCCTTGACCATCACATGATTCCTAAATTTGACAATAGGCATGGTTCATTCTAATTAATTAATTTATAAATTCAAACTAATTTCAATAATGGTGAGATAATTAATACTTAACTCCACAATTCGTTTAAAAAATTAAGTCACTCACAATACATAACCTTAATAGAGTCACTAAATGAGATGATATCAATCATTTTAATACATCAAGAATAAACCAACGAAGCAATACTAGAAGGTATTTCTTTCCATTTAATTTAACTTTGCAAGTGGTTGTGTGATATGGACACCCTCGTACTCAATTTTGGAGTGACGTAAACATTGCAACGATAATAGTTTAACCATTAGTTTACTCTCCTTTAACTGTAATAGGACCTTAATTTGCGATCTCAGTTTTTGTTTTTCTTTTCCTTTGAGCCTTATTTAGGGATGTCACATAAATTAGCAGTTTTTTCTCATTCATACCTTGTTCAAGGATTACAAGTATTAAATATTGCGATTAAAGGAAAATTAGGAGCCACCCAACTCTATTGCCATCAAACGAAAAACCATCCTTTTTTTAACCCAACTTAATATATATATATATATATATATATATATATATATCCCAAATCTCGTGAAAGTAAAATAATACCAAGTTAAGGAGATTTTATTAATCGATGAACTGGACTTAGCTAAACTTAAAATAAAATATATCAAGGTTACTTACTAACTGTTAACGAAGATTACATCTCTCTGAAAGTTTCCTTGGTTCGTGAGGGAGAGGTTTTAATGGCAAGGAAATCTAATCAGTTCAACCACCAGTCTTAAACCTATGACACGAAAGCAGGACTAAGGGATCAAGACCTTACATAAGCTGCTACAGGCCGGTGCATCCTCACTCCAGGGAGGTCTTGAGGGGGGAAAAACAAGGAGCAATGACCGATCTCAGACACAAAACAAGTACAACAATCAGAGCCAGTTCGATAAGGAAGAGGCAACGCTCAAATCATATCCGGAACCCGAAAAAATTTATGGTGAAGGAAAAAGAACAGAGTTAGAATTCTTGCTATTTGGAGTTAAGTTTTCTCTGTGATCTCATGGATTCTGAAGGGAAGAAGGGGACCATAAAACCCCACTCACGGTTACCATGAATACTTTGATTGACTGTGCTTGAACGCAGAGAGAAAAAAGGGGGGCGGGGGTCATAATTTAATCAACAGTTTCCTGAAGCAATGAGAAAGGGGCATACCAAACTCTAAAATGCTCGGTTGAAGAGTCTTCGAGTGCTCTAGGTTTTTCATGTGCCTAAATTTTCACCCATCTCTCAACTTGCAGACGGAGAAAACAGGTTTATACCTTTTAAATTGGTCGACCATTCTCTTTTTCTCCTTTCGTTGGTTTTGTAGTCTTCTATGGACATATTTTTTATGAGTTCCAACATAAGATCATCACACAGATCATGACCAGCTTTTTCTATTGTCGATTCAAATCCAACCTCTTCTCAACTTAACTCTTGAATGAATTCTAGCTCCAAGAAGATTACACTGTGAGTTATGAGCGAGTTTATAACTGTGAGCTTCATTTGAATTGTTCGATGAGAAAGCCAAATTCCATTGTAGGAAATAAAAGAACAATGTACGAGTATGATGTAGGAGCATTGTTAGCAAGCACGTGGAGCAGGACCACTCAGCGCTTGGGAATATTTTTGGAATCTTAACGCTGGCAGTTACTGCGAATTTTGAAGTTCGCTTGAACCCAGCACCGAGAAAACCTTTGGAGGCACACTTGAACTCAACATCAGAAAAATCTTTGGAGGCACACTTGAACAATTACAGGCGAAGTGGGAGTTTCCACTATGGCTCTCGAATGAGACTGGTCCAAGATAGTCGTATGTTAGGTTTTCAAGTAGACAAGTAGTCGGGGGGAATCCTAAGAACCCTATGAGATAAATAAAGGTTTTGTACGCCCAAATGAAACTAGCTGCAAGTTAGTAGGCTAATTCTGAGCATTCAGTTGTTGTTTTGATTGTAGCTGTAACCATTTTATTTTGAATGAATACAACAAAGGAAAATTGATCCAGTGTGTGTGGATGTTGTTATGGCTTGCAAATTTCTTGTTGTTGGTGTTTCTGCAAATGATTGTATGGAACAATGAATGTTAGAATAAGTTTCAATTGTTTCTCTTCTGTTGAGTGGTGCAAGGTGTGTACATAGAACACAAGGACTGTGTTGACGGGATCTGTTTCGGTTTTGAAGCTCAGAAGACATAGCATGAAACTTTCCCCTTTGCAAGGAGTGAAAATGGATTGTTTGAAGATGTGCACGTTCGTCCGCAGGAATTCACAATCTGCATAAGAATCGGTTGCAAGGTGTGCACCGAACCAAAAGAGAATACCAGGAGGGCGAGAGGAATTGCTCTTCGAGAAATCCTTCGAATCTGAGTTATTGAAAATCCCAAGAACGCAAGGTGTGCATGGGACATTGAAATCCTTTTAAGGACAAAGCTCAGGAGGAATAACACTTTTCAAAAGTGTAAACGAGATCCAAGAGTTGGACTCCTCAGAGGAGAAAATGTTTGAAACTTTGAACACTTAGAAAATATTGTAAGTCAGATAAATCGGAAGCTCAGGAGGAGGAGCAACATTAGCTATTGGATCACAATGCAAGGATGAATAGTGCTCAGATTCAAGACAAGGTGCACATGCTCTAACGCTTCTCATAGATAGGAGGGATAACTCATCAAGATTTGAGATCTGAAACTTCCGAAGTCCAGAGTCCCAGAGTTCCAAAGTGAACCACAAACATCGGATCAGTCAAACGAATCTGAGTCATCAGATATCGTGAGCTTGGGAGGGAGTGAGCTTGAAACTTGAGATTCCCAAAGCGAGAAGGGTCAGAGAGACGAAGTGAATTTAGACCATTAGATCCAAAGGGGTACGTGTCAACAGGTCGTGAGCTCTAGAGGAAGGCAAAGGCGAGGCATTGAAACACTCAAAACCAAAAGAGCCAAAGAGCCAAGGTTTTTTGATCTGTGAGTGGACACTTGTCAGTAGATCGCTAGCTCCAGAAGATTTGTCATGGAATTTTCAGTTGATAACTGAGATCACCGAACCCCGAAGGTTCGAAGACCCAAAGTGAATCTGAGCCATCAGATCAAGAGGAGACGTAGTGAATATTGAAGAACTCCCGGTAAAGTGCCAAAGTGATATATAGTCGTCAGATTCAGGGGAGTCGTTGCGTGAATCCGTGCACTTCGGTAAATACCTGAAGTAAACCCCAGTCGTTGATTCTAGGTGGACACACATCAGTGGATTATAACCTTCAGATAAAAGAATTGGAGCAAGGGAGAAGTTTTAGATTCGAAATCTCTGAAGTCCAGAGATCCAAAGGAGATCTCGACCGTTGATTGAGAGGAGGGACACAGGGTCGTTGATCCGAGTTGAAAGACCATACACCCGAAGTCAAGGCAGGACCATCGATTGAACAGAACAGGTGTCAGTGGATCTTTTGCTTCGGAAGACTGCCCTGCAAAGGAAAACAAGGTTTGAAACTTGAGAATTTTGAAGCCCAGAATTCTGAATCGATGACAATCGTTGATCGGGGAGAAGAAAATCCGAACCGTTTATCTTGAGGAATAGATCTCGGTCGTTCGTTCAAAAGCACCATCAATATCTTGAGATCAATAGTCACCTCACATTTTGGGGACAGGAGTTGCACGCACTTTAAAAAGTTGAGGGTGGGACATAATCCATACTGTGGTTTCGCCTGGAAGACACGTGTAGGCTCAAGGAGAATTGTGGGCCCAAAAGTAGCCTTACCTCAAATTGCTTGTGATCACACCTGCAATCGTGTGGTCATTACCCAAGGTCACATCGGAGGAAGGGCCGAGAGAAAAGGTGCTAAGACTAACTCTGAGATTTTGTAGAACATGAAAGAGAAGGCCACGAGTATCGTGAAGCCTGCTCAGGGAGCCGAGAGGACCTGTTTTCAACACAGAGTGAGACTAGCAATGTTTCAGAGAGACATTCGACTCCAGAATCAAAGATCCAGACCAGGAGGTCATGCAACCCTTAGGACATAAGAGGGTCTGCACCAAGTGGTATTAGAGAAGAAGTTTTTTTTGCAGACTGTAGGCAAAGGAGAGGAGATAAGAATAACTCGAAGTTGTACTCTGTGTGTGACAGTCAATCAACACAATGACATCGAGGAGATGAGTGGAACCACCTTTAGCCAATCGGGTAGTAGAAAGGGAGATGCGAGAACTTTGTCTAAGATTAGAGGCAATGGTGGAAATGCAAAGATGATCACCTGATGCTAGAGACGTCAGTGATGCAGAGAGTGAAGAATCTATGGGCGAGAATGTTGCTGAAGAATATGGAGGAGAGGATGTTTTTGAAGAACTCTTGTTGAGAGTAGTTGCTATATTGGGAGGCAGAGCCAAGATAAAGCTACGAATGTATGAATGTAATTTAGATGTTGAAGAGATACTGGATTGGATAATATCCATGAAAAAACACCTCAACTATGAAGAGGTCGATGAAGAGAAAAGAGTGAAATAGGTTGTCACTACGCTAAAAGGACATGCAACGCTATGGTGGGATGAATTGCAGGCTGAGAGGAGAAGCAAGGGAAAACAAAACATAAATAATTGGGACAGAATGGTAGCCAAGTTGAAGGCTAAATTCATGCCCAAATATTATCATATCAATCTATTCAGGAAAATGCAAAACCTGAGACAAAAGGGAATGAAAGTTAAGGAGTACACAGAGGAGTTCTATAGGATGAACAACAGAACTGGACAAAGGGAGAGAGATGAATAAAAACTTTCTAGATATTTAAATGGTCTGAGATATGAAATCCAGGATGATCTCAACATGAGATTAGTAAGGACAATGGAGGATGCTTATCAGTTTGCACTGAAGGCAGAGGAGAAGTTGGCCAAAAAACAAATCCAGTGAGGAAGAGGTAAAAGCCTAGCTACAAACAAAAGCAAGGGAGTTACCCATGACATAGCACATAAGTCTAAGGATGAGACTGAGAAACCACACAGTCACTCGGAAAGAGAAGGAAGTTCCCTGGGAAGACAGGGTGGTGAAAGAAGTTCTTCTAGAGGAAGAGGAAGAAGAGGAGGAGGAGAAGTAAGATGCTATGCCCGTGGAAAGACAGGGCACATGTCTTGGGAATGTCCTGAGAAAAATAAAAAAGGTGGAGGTGAGGCTCACATTTCAGAAGCACAGAGAGGGAATGTTGATGTAGAAGGAACAGAGGATGGAAGATCCTTGATTATGAGGAAGGTTCTCTTAAAACCAAAGGTAGAAGTTGAAAATCCAGTGTAGGGGAATAGTCTCTTCATAACAACTTGCAAGACTAAAGACATAGTATGCAAGGTTATAATTGACAGTGGGAGCACTGATAACTTAGTATCCACAAAGATGGTGGAGAAATTGGAGCTCGAGACAACTACACATCTGAAGCCATACAAAGTCTCATGGTTGCAGAAAGGACACCAGGTAGTGGTTACTAAACAATGCTTGGTTGAATTTAAGATAGGAGGATAAAGAGATGAAATTCTATGTGATTTAATTCCCATGGATGTATGCCATATTTTGTTGGGAAGACCATGGCAGTTTGACAGGAATGTCATTCATGATGGGAGGAAGAATACATACACCTTGGAGAAGAATGGTAGAACACACATGTTACTTCCAATAGAGGAGAAGAAAGTGAAAGAGGAATCCAACACAAGCATACTTCTCATGAGAGGGAAGGAACTCCTAAAACAAGTCAAGAAAGAACAGGAGATGCAGTTCACTATGGTGAGGACTCAGAGTTATCCTTACAATTACCTCGATGGATGATTTGCTTGAAGAAGTCCAAGAATTGTTGGATAATTTTTCTGAAATAGTGGTGGATGAGTTGCCTAACTCATTTCCACCCATCATAAGTATCAGCCACCATATTGACTTGATACCAGGAGAAAGTCTGCCAAACAAAGAGGCATACATATTGACACCTTGAGAGAATGATGAAGTGAAGAATCAAGTCCAGGAATTGTTAGACACGGGTTTGGTTAGAGAGAGCTTGAGTCCATGTGCAGTACCAACTGTGTTGAGTCCAAAGAAGGATGGAGGATGGAGAATGTGCATGGACTCAAGATCCATTAAAAAATCACCATCATGTATAGATTTCCTTTACCAAGAATGGATAATTTAATGGACTGTTTAAGTGGGGCCAATTTCTTTTGTAAAATAGATTTGAAAAGTGGATATCACCAGATTAGAATGAGAGAAGGTGATGAGTGGAAGACAACCTTTAATACAAACGAAGGTTTGTATGAGTGGCTTGTTATGCCATTTGGTTTAACAAATGGCCTTTGTACTTTTATGAGGCTGATGGATGAAATGTTAAAAGATTTCATTGGCAAGTTTGTGGTTGTATATCTAGATGATATATTGATCTTTAGCAGGACTAAAGAGGAGCATTTGAGACACCTAACACTAGTGATGAGGAGACTACAATAGGAAAAGTTGTTGATAAATATGAAGAAGTCCTCTTTTATGAAGACATAACTCATTTACTTGGGTTTTGTGATCTCTTCAAATGAGTTGAAGATGGATCTAGAGAAGGTGAAATCAATCAAAGAATGGTTGTCACCAAGGAGTATGTTTGAGGTAAGGAGCTTCCATGGACTAGAAAGTTTCTATAGGAAGTTCATCAGAGACTTCAATTGAAATTGTGCACCAATGATGGATACAGTGAAGAATAAGCACAAATATTTTAAATGGACAGAGGAGGCCGAGAGGAGCTTCAATATACTTAAGAAGAAAATAATAGAATGACCAATTCTTGTCTTGCCGAATTTTGAAAAGATATTTCAGGTGAGATGTGATGCAAGTGGAGTTGCAATTAGAGCAGTTTTGAGCCTAGATAATAGACCTGTTGTCTATTTCAGTGAAAATTTGAATGAGACCAAGAGAAAATACTCCACATATGATAAGGAGTTTTATGCCATAATTCAAGCCTTGAAGAAATGGACACATTACCTTGTCTCACAAGAATTTGTCTTGTATAGCAATAACCAGGCTTTACAATTCATAACCAGACATGAAAAATTGAATAAGAGGCATGCAAAATGGGTTGAGTTTATGCAAAATTTTACTTTTGTCATAAAACATATTGTTGGGAATGCTAACAAATTTGTTGATGCATTAAGCAGAAGATGCTTGATTCTATAGGAATTTTAGGTGAAGACCTTGGGGTTTGAACACCTTAAGGACATGTATTGTGATGATGCATATTTTAAGGAAGCATATAAAGCATGTACAAATCCTGTGCAAAGAGACAGGAGCTAGTGGACATAGTATATGATTCAATAGGGACTATTGTTCAAGGGAAATCAGTTGTGCATACCAAAATGCTCAATGAGGGATAAAATTTTGAAGGAAAAGCATAGTGGAGGATTGGTTGGACATTTCGACCATGATAAAATGTTTTCACAGTTGAGCAAATCATACTATTGGCTAGGTATGAGAACATAAGTTATAAAGTTTGTGAACAAATGTAGAATCTGCCAGCATGCAAAAGGAAAAATACAGAACACTGTATTGTATCAATCATTGCCAATACCAGAGAGGCCTTGGGATGCAATAAGTATGGATTTTTTGTTGGGACTTCCAAGAAAACAAAGAGGATTTGATTCCATATTTGTGGTGGTGGATAGATTTTCAAAGATGGCACACTTTATCCCATGTCAGAAGACTAGGGATGCAATGCATGTTGCAAATCTGTTTTCCAAGGAAGTTGTGAGACTTCATGGCCTACCCATAAGAATTGTCTCGGACAGAGATGAAATATTTGTTGGTCACTTTTGGAGAACATTTTGGAAGAATTTGGGGACATATTTCTCCTTCAGCTCAGCCTATCACCCTTAGACAGATGGACATACTGAGGTGGTAAGAAAAAGTTTGGGAAACTTATTGAGGAGTCTGGTCACTGAGCACCATAATCAGTGGGATCAGATTCTTCCACAAGAAGAATTTGCATACAATGAATCACCAAACAAGAGCACTACAAAGAGCCCGATCCAAATATTGTATGGAATGCAACCTAGGGGAGTATCTGACTTGAGAGACTTGGAATAGAGTGAGATCAGGAGCACTGGAGCAGAAGATTTTTTTGTAGAAATGCAGAAGCTCCATAGCTAGGTCAGAGAACAATTGCAGAGTTCTAACCAGGAGTACAAGCGCAAATCTGATCAACATCGTAGAGAACTTAAATTTGAAGTAGGAGATCGGGTTATGGCACATCTCAGGAAAGAAAGGTTCCCTAGGGGAACATATAACAAGTTAAATATGAATAAGATAGGATGATGTAAGATATTGAGGAAGTTTGATGCAAACACCTATGATATTGAGCTGCCAGATGATGTGGGCATATCACCCATATTCAATATTTTAGACATGTATCCTTACAAGAAAGATGGTATAGAGGGATCAAAATATCAAGAGAAGGTCTAGCGGGAGAAAAAAATGACTATAGCAAAAAAATCACAAATGGAGAAGATCGTTGATCAGAGGATTCGTAAAAAGACCAGGAGGAAGACCTATTTTGAATATCTAGTCAAGTGGAATGGACACCCAATAGAAGATTCTAGTTGGGAAATGAAGCTGCTATCCAGAAGTATGGAAAATCAGTGCAGAAGATCGTGGACATGAGTCCATGAATTTTTGTCAAGGGGAGTATGATGCAGGAGCATCGTTAGAAAGCACGTGGAGCAGGACCACTCAGTGCTTGGGAATATTTCCATAATATTAAAGCTGGCAGTTACGATGAATTCTGAGGTTTGCTTGAATCCAATGCCGAAAAAACCTTTGGAGGCATGCTTGAACTCAATGCTAGAAACATATTTGGAGGCACGTTTGAATGATTACGAGAAAAGTGGGAGTTTTCACTCTGACTCTGGAATGTGACTGGTCCAAGATAGTCGTAGGTTAGGTTTTGGAGTAAACAAGTAGTTGGGGGGAACTCTAAGAATCCTCTGAGATAAATACAGGTTTTTTATGCCCAAATGAAGCTAGCTGCAAGTTAGTAGGAGAATTATGAGATTTCAGTTGTTGTTTTGATTGTAGCTATAACCATTTTATTTTGAATGAATAGAACATAGGAAAATTGATCCAGTGTGTGTGGATGTTATTATGGCTTGCAAATTTCCTATTTCTTTTGTTTCTGCAAATGATTGTATGGAACTGTGAATGTTAGAATAAGTTTCAATTGTTTATCTTCTGTTGAGTGGTGCAAGGTATGTACACATAACAAAAGGAGTATGTTGATGGTATCTATTTCAGTTCCGAAGCTCAGAAGAGATAGCATGAAACTTTCCCCTTTGCAAGGAGTGCAAAGTTACTGTTGCAATTTGTGCACAGTTGTCCGTAGGAATTCACAATCTATGTAAGAATCGGTTGCAAGGTGTGCATTGAACCATAGGATAACACCGTGAGGGAAAGATGAATTTCTCTTGGAGAAATCCTTCGGATCTGAGTTATCGAAAATCTCAAGAAATCAAGGTGTGCGTGGGACATCGAAATCCTTTTAAGGACAAAGCTTAGGAGGAATAACAATTTTCATAAGTTTTAACGAGATCCAAGAGTCGAACTCATCGAAGGAGAAAAGGTTCGAAACCTTTTAACACTTAGAAAATATTCTAAGTCAGAGAAATTAGAAGCTCAAGAGGAGGGTTGACATTGGTTGTTGGATCACAACGCAAGGATCAACAACCATCAGATTCAAGACAAGGTGCATGATCTTTAATGCTTCGAACACACATGAGGCATAACTCATCAAGATTTGTTATTTGAAATTTCTGAAGTCTGGAGTCTCGGAGTTCTGAAGTGAACCATAGACGTCGGATCGGTCAAACAAATCTGAGCCATCAAATATTGCGAATTTGGGAGGGAGCAATCTTGAAACTTGTGATTTCTGAAGCACAAAGGGCCAAAGAGCCTAAGAGAATCTGGATCACTAGATCTAGAGAGGTACGTGTCAATGGGTCGTGAGATCTAGAGGAAGGCAAAGGCAAGGCATTGAAACACCAGAAGCCCAAAGAGCCGAAGATCCGAGGGTCATCGATCTGTCAATGGACACTTTTCCTCATTTCATGAGCTACGAGAGGTTTGTCATGGAATTTTCAGTTGAGAACTAAGATCACTGAACCCCAAAGGCCCGAAGACCCAAAGTGAATCTGAGCCATCAGATCAAGAGTAGACGTGGCAAAGATCGGAGAACTCTGGGTAAAGTCCCAAAGTGATCTATAGTCATCATATTCAAGGGAGACGTGGCGTGAATCCGTGCACTCCGGGTAAAGAACTAACGTAAACCCCAGCCATTGATTCGAGGTGGACACGCGTCAGTAGATTATAGCCGTTGGATAAAATTATTGGAGAAAGGGAGAAGTTTGAGATTAGAAATCTCCAAAGTCCAGAGATCCGAAGGAGATATCGACCGTTGATTGAGAGGAGGGACACAAGCTCATTGATCCAATTTAAAAGGCCATACACCCAAAGTGAAGGCAGGACCGTCGATTGAATAGGACAGATGTCAGCAAATCTTCGACTTCGGAAGACTGCCCTGCAAAGGAAAACAAGGTTTGAAACTTGAGAATTCGGAAGCCCGGAATTCTGAGTCGACGATAATCATCGATCTGGGAGAAGAAAATCTAAATCGTTGATCCTGAGGAATATATCTCGGTCATCCATTCAAAAGAACCATCAAAATCGTGAGATTGACGATCACCTCACATTTCTCATTTCAGGGACAGTAGTTGCGTGGATGAAGCCTTGGGTGACTACGTAATATTAATTCATTTTGAAGTCTAATTACCAAGCCAATATAAATCCCTTTGAGAAGGTCCTGTATTCTACAGAAAATTCAATGAGGTTCTATAGTTCGATTTGGTAATTTACTATTTATATAAAATAAATTGACCTCCCAATCAGAGTGAGCGAACAATAATAATTGCATCTGAGAATAGTCATCCATTGGAAGCGATTTAAATTCATTTAAATTCTATTAACAAGACCATGCGATAAAATGCATACTTACATAACAATCAAGCTTCCATAAATGATCAGAACAATTAATTACACCCAAGAATTCAATATTATCTCAACAATAAGGAAACCAAACCAAAAGACGAATTGAGTGTTAATATTTAATGTCGAGACACTTGGAAAAATGAAATCGCAGAGTCCCATAATAGGGTAGTGACAGATCCGTAGTTTGCACAAATTCCAATTTTTTTACAGGACAAGGATGCGTTTACAACAACAATCATAACCACATTCTTTTTCAACAAAAAAATTGTTTACGCACACATACAACAACCATGGATTTGAAGATGGAAAGGAATTATGATACAAGATATTACTATCCAGGAAGGTATTTACACACGGAAGGCTACCATCAAAGCCATTGTTTCTATGTAGGGTCAGTAACCAAATTTTGGTTAACCATCAACTTAATGCACATGGTAATCGCCAATATTCCTCGATGACCTCATATTCTTAGAAATGTAATAACATATATATTACAAAGTTTCTTCCTTGCATTCAACAAAAGTTACTGAAGTTTTAATCAAAGTCTTGTTCTCAATTTTATTAATATATAAAATTAAAACACTGTGTAAAACCCATAAGTATCCTAAAACAATTATAATAACCAAAATTTATATTTTTATGAAGGAAGCTTCTTTTTTTAGAACAACAATCATTGCTAAATTTTTATACATAATATATGCAATTCATAAAATCATATCCACTACAATCTCTATGTAAAAACATAAGGAAATATCATAACCGATGACGTCGAAGTCGCAGATGTTCTTCAACAAAATGCATTCCTTCCTTCTTCTTCTCACTAATCGTTGAGACTTCACCAATACTTCCCAAACAAATTCTAGGGGTACTCTTCTTCCCCCTTATCCCCACAAGACGCAAAGGGGAAACGCACACAAAACCAAAATTACTCTAGCTCCAATCTTGCCTCACAAGGTAAAGCCACCACTCTATCTCAAGCTTGGTATCCCAACTGTCACATGTAAAACCAGTCAAAAATAATTTGGCAGCATAACTTTACCAATAACCAGTCTCCCCTTTTTCCCTTCGACCATTTTATTTATAATTCAATAAATTATGATTCTTCTCCCTCACACTTGTAACCCTCCCCCAATTTGCACCAGTAATTACCTATTTTGTTTTAATTAAAAGTCAATTTCCCTTGCATTTCCCAAACGTGCTCCTTAAATCGCCCCTAGTTGTCACTTTATTCCCCATATTCTTATTTAATAATTAACTCCTTACTAAATATTAGTTAGAGTTAAAATAGGAGTCTTCGCCTAGTTAGAGTGGTGGTAACTAGACTCTAGATACCATTCTATGTGTATACCTATTCTCTCATGCTTCATTCCTTTCTTGTTTCAAAATTTCATTTTGGTATTTTCTTGCACACGTGTAAAAAATAAAATCTTTAGATTTATTTTACTTTTTCTTAATTTTTAAATTGATTTACCTCAATCCTTTTTAATTTAATTAATAATTTAGTTTAGTCTTCTTACAAAAATTAGACTTAGGATTAATCTTTTAGCATAGTCTTATACTTTTATTGGGATTTATAATTAACAAAATCTCTCTTTAATTATTCAAATGTGGCAAGGTCTAAATATTTTTCAAGGTTTATAATTATTCTTTCAAGGTTTTTTAGGTCACCTAGATTCATTTACTCAAGTTTTATTTACACGACGTGTCATTCAAAACGTGTCTTCGTGCTCCAATGGTGTCACTCACCTCTAACTTGTCTTGGTGGTTGTCCAACCCTTGAAATCAAAACTCCATTCAGGTGACCTTCTGAGAGATTAAGGGATTCTAAGGAATGAGTCGATAACATGTGCTCGCAAGAGAGGGATGTTATATACACCCCCTCTTCTTTTAAAATTCATATCGAAGTTGTATAGTATGTAAAACGCAGTAATAAAAGTATCTGACAAGATTTATATATCTAATCTATCAAACAAGTAAGGAAACTGATGACGCATATCACGTGTCCTCCCAGGTAGCCGAGTGTGGACTATAATTGTCCCACTAGACCTTGACCTGATCGACTATTTGATGTTGTATTTGTCGAATGCAATGGTCTAGAATGTGGATTGGCTCCACCATGAGAGCACCCTCATTTGACACTTGCAAAGAACTCATGTCAATCACATGTGCAGGATCACTAACATGATCTCTCAAAACAAATACATGAAATACATCTTTCATAAGACTCAGAGAATTAGGCAAGGCTAGTTGATAGGCCACAGATCCTTTCTTTTCCACAGCTTTGAAAGGTCCCACAAACCTAAGAGAGAGTTTAGCACCCCTTCCAAACTTGATCAAACTCTTGTGTGGTTTCACCCACAAGAAAAATTGGTCACCAAATTCATAAATACGGTCAATGTGATGTGCATCAACATAATTCTTTTGTAGATCTTGAACTTCTTTAATCCTTTGTCTTATATATTTCATCCATTCTTCCATTTGTTGGATCACTTCTAGTCCCACCAAGACCCTTTCCTCAAGTCGATCCCATCTCAATGGCATATGACATAGTCACCCCTAAAGAAACTCAAATAGTGCCATGATAATGGTACTTTGATAGTTGTTGTTGTACCAGTGGAAAGAACTCTTCCCAATGTGTTTTTTGGTCCATTACATACATACACAACATATCTTCCAAAATTTGGTTCGTTCTTTCTGTCTTCCCATTTGTCTTAGGGTGATACATTGCACTAAAGTTCATTTTTGTTCCCAAAGCTTCTTGGAAACTAGCCAAAATCATTCTGCAAACACCGATCCTCGATTGTATGTGATCCTTCTTGGCACACCATGTAACCTTACAATCTCTTTGACAAAAAATCTAGCTATGCCCAACACCTAATACGTCATACATACAAGAATAAAATGTGCACTCTTCATCAGAGTGTCAACTACCATGAAAATCGAGTCATGTCCCATTGTCGTCAGTGGCCATCCAACTATAAAGATCATTGAAATGACCTCCCATTTCAATTCCCAAATAACGTGTGGTTGTAGTAATCCTGTCAGATGTCTATGTTCAATATTTAGTTGTTGACATTCTAGACATAGCACCACGTAACCAACTGTCTTCTTTCATTCCCCTCCAGAAGAATAGAGGATTAAGGTATGCCCTCATTTTCATGACTCCCGGATGAGCCATGTACACTACTCTATGAGCTTATCTCAAGATCAAATTTCTGAATTCATCGTTAGGCAGTACGTAAATACTTCCATTAAATATCAACAATCCATTGTTGTCTAAAGGATAATGTTCAAATTTCAGTACCATCATGGTATCTTGTCCAATATTTTCTTTAACTTCCTTGTACCAATCATAGTTTTTCTATAATACTAGAATATTTTCTTGAAGATTCGTCTTAAGAGGTATTACCGAGAATATGCGTGGTCTCTGAATCAATGCATCTACCACTTTGTTCACTGTTCCTTTAATGTAAGAATTCTCAAAATCATATTGTCCAAGTAATTCTTACCAACACCTTTATCGTGTGTTCAAGTCACTCTATGTAAATATGTGCTGCAATCCACAATGATCTGTCTTTAGTTCGAATTTTCATCCAATCAGATAGTGTCTCCAAACTCTCAAGGCATATACAATTTCCTCCAAGTCACGTTTCACATATTTCTCCTCGTGCCTTCTCATTTTCCTTGAAATATAAGCATTTACTCGGTCGTCTTGCATCAACACTGCACCTAAACCTTCCTTGGATACGTCTATGCATACCAAGAATTCCTTGTCCATGTTGGGGACTTTCAGTATCAACGCTATCGTCAACAACTCTGTGAGCCTTTGAAATTCTTTCACACATTTCTCAATCCATACAAACTTCTTGTTTTTCTTCTGCAATTATGTGATTGGATTTTCTATCTTCGAAAAACCTTCGACGAACCGTCGGTAATTTCCTACTAAACCCATAAAGTTGCATACTTATTGTATGTTTTTTAGTGCAAACCATTCCATAATAGCCTCTACCTTCATCGAATCCACAAAAATACCTTCCCCATATATGATATGTCCCAAGTAATGAATCTTCGATTGGGAAAAAGGACATTTTGATACCTTCCTGTACAATTTATTTTCTCATAGACAATGTAGTGCCAATATTATATGTTAGTCATGTTACTCTTTCATCCGAGAATAAATTAGTATGTCATCAATAAATACTTGAACAAACTTGTCCAAGTATTCACGAAATACCTCATTTATCAAGCTCATGAAAACCCTTGGGGGATTTGTCATTCCAAATAGTAGAAATATGAATTCATAGTGTCAGAACCTCATCTTAAATGAGGTTTTAGGAATATCTTCCTCCTTAACTCGTAACTGGTGATATCTTGATATCAATTCAATCTTTCAAAACATGGTCACTCCCTTCATCCGATGAAACAAATCATTTATTCTTGGAAACAGATATTGGTTCTTGATTGTCACCTTGTTCAATTGATGGTACTCAATACAAAGTCTCCATGATCCATCCTTATTTATTATGAAAATAATAGGAGCACCCCGAGGTGACACACTTGGATGTATAATTTAAAATTCAAAGAACTCCTTCAATTTCATTTTCAACTTCTGTAACTCAGGCATTGACATCTGATAAGGCGTTCTTGCTATCGGGTCAAATCCAGGTTCCAAGTCAATTGTAAACTCCAACTCTCTTTCGGGCGAAAAACCAGGTAACTCTTCTGGAAACAAATTATCAAACTCCCGTACTATTGGAATGTTTTCTAATCCTTTCGCTTTGCCCTTTTCATTTTGAACTAATATTGTATATAACTTACATCCTTTCCACATCCTCTTCTATAGCTGTAGAGAAGAAATGAACCTCAAGGACACTCCCTATTTTCTTCCTAGAATCATTCTTATCTTCCATGCATCCTCTGTCAAACATAACTATTCTTTCTTACAATTGAGTATCACATCATATGATTCCAACCAATCCATACATATCACTATGTCATACGATCCTAAGATCATGACATATAGGTTGGCCTTAATTACAAAATATTCCAAGTTAATGTTACAGTCCGTAACCTTTCCTCCAACCTTTTGTCTGGCACCCAAAGACATTTCTACGTATCTAAAGTCGTCCTACTCAACTTCCTTTACCTTAATTCTCTTTAGAGTTGAACTAGAAATAAATATCTATGTAGCACCTGGATCTATAAAAATCCTAAAGGTTTTATCGATGGTCATACCTGATGTCTCAAGCACAACCGACTAGTGCTCAAGCTTGTAGTTGTTTCCCGCGACATGAATCCTGTGGGCCTTGCCAAAATATCCAACTGTAGTTTGTCTTGCTGATCCGGTCGCTCTAGCCTTCTCTATCAGATAGTCTTGCTAGTAATGTGGTTCTCCACATGTCCAACATCTGGTCTTCGGTCCAGTACTCCTAGTCCTCGAAGTAGAAGTTGTTGGCCTACCAATCTCAGAATCTGGTCTGTTCTACTGAACAGGTCTAAACTTTTTTTTTTATGGGTGATGTTGTTATTGATGTGGTGGTACTCTATAAGGAGTCCTCTACTGAGGTGTTTTTCATCGTGGTGTCGCGAACATAGGTCCTCTAGATGTATCTCAATCCCCTGATGTATGTCTAGTTGGTGTTTGATGCTACTATGCTCCTGATGTCGTCTTTCCAAATAGTCCTGTAGGAATCTTGCCCTAACCCCCATTGTTTATCTCTTCCTAAGCTATCAGGGCTTTCTGTTCTGCCTCATGTAATTTTTGTGGCATTAGTATTCTCACCTTCACACAAATGTTGAATTTAAGGCCAGACAAAAACTTGTTGAACTTTAGCTTCTCTGTGTTCATATCTGGAGCATATTGAAGAAGCTCCATAAATATGGCCTCATTCTATGATACCATACGAACACCATGTCGTAAGGTGTTGAACTCATTGAGGTGGAACTCAATGAATTCCTGTGACAAATGCCTCTCTCGAAATCACTCCTCTAACAGTTCCCATGACACATCTTTGATGACCATGTTTAGCTGAGGTAGGAGCATCTTCCATCATAGAAGAGAACTCCCCTTCAACTTAAATACCACCATGTGGGCCTGCATGTTAGAGGTGTAGTCACGAAGTAAAAAGCACATCCCCATGTTCTCCAACCATGCATCTACGACTGAGCCATCTGTGGCACCCATGAACTCGGGAAGCTTCACCTTCTCGATTTCTCTATGAATTCTACCACTTCTAGATGGAGTGCATTGTGAATCCTCATTGGGTACATATGCTCTACCCTCATCTCTATCTATTCGGTTAATCAAGGCCTCTGACATCCTTTGAAAGGACATCATCAAACTAACCACATCTCCCACAACAACTTGCACCTGCCCAATGACTTGTTCTTCTCCTTGGGGGTTAGACCCATCTAGCATGGGTTCTACTGGAGGCGTCGCACATCCTCCCCTAGCACCACATTGTCTACCTCCACGACGTCCTCTAACCATGATTACCTGCATGGACAAATTTCAAATTTTAATTAGCAATAATTTTTTAATAAAATGTTTAATACAATGGAAGGGAGAACAATCCAAAGTCATAGGGCTGAACCCACTCTGATACCATGTGTAAGGTCACCTCCATTATGAAAAAAAGTGATGTACAAAATAGGTAAATAACAATTTTTTTTTTTTGAAACAAACAAATGTTACGAAATGAATTAATAAGTACTCAATCAATTTCATCACAATCAACTAAAGGAAACATCACTATTATTCAATCAACCATATCCCAATGATAACATAAGGAAACTACTCTCCCAACCTATCCTGCATGGTTAGGACCTCCAAGACACATAAGCAATGCTCAAGTCCATGATTCATCCTATTGATTTTGACCATTTAAGGTCTCAGGACTGGCGACTGTTATGAGGAACAAGGAGATATCTACTCCCATAACCAACTTATATCCTAACATCATGACTAGATTATAATAGTAAGGCATGGAATCACACGCAATTAATCTTGTCAATAAATAAAATGTAAACAAATAGCACTGCATCTACACAAATAAATAGCAAGGACAATATGTTAATAACTGCATCATTTCTATGCTATTATAAAGCTTTTAACTAGTGATGCAACACATTAAACAAGTATCATAAACATCTATCATTTTGTGACCTCCCAATTAGAGTAAGCGAACAAGAATAATTGTGTATGAGAATAATCATCGATTGGCAGTGATTTGAATTTGTTTGAATTCTATTAACCAGGTCATGCGATAAAATGTAGACTTGCATAACAATGAAGCTTCCAGAAATGGTTAGAACAATTAATTACATCCAAGCTTTTGATATTATGTCAACAATAGGGAAACCAACCCAAAAGACGAATCGAATGTTAAGATTTAATGTAAAGACACTTGGAAAAATGAAATCGCAGAGTCCTATAATAGGGTAGTGACAGATCCATTGTTTGAACAATTTCCAAATTCATTTACAAGACAAGGATGCACTAACAACAACAATCATAAGCACATTCTTTTTCAAAAAAAAAATATTTACCCATGTATACAAAAACCATTGATTTGAAGATGGACAAGAGTTACGATATAGGAAATTACTATCGAGGAAGGTCTTTACACAGGGAAGGTTACCATCGAATCCATTGTTTCCACATAGGGTCAATAACATAATTTTGGTTAACCATCAACTTAATGCACAAGGTAATCACCAAGATTCAACGATGACCTTCTATTATTGGAAATGTAATAACATATATCTTACAAAGTTTCTTCCCTGCTTTCAACAATAATTACTAAAGGTTTAATCAAAGTCTTGGGTTCAATTTTATTAATATATAAAATTACAACACTATGTAAAACCCATAGGTGTCCTAAAAACAATTATAATAACTAGAATTTATATTTGGATGAAGGATTTTTTTTTTTTTTTGTAGAACAACAATCATTGCTAAATTTTTATACATAACATATGTCGTTCATAAAATTAAATCGACAACAATCTCTATGTAAAAACAAAAGGAAATATTGTAACTGATGACGATGAAGTCACACATGTTCTTCAACAAAAGGCACTCCTTCCTTCTTCTTCTTGCTAATCGTTGAGACTTCACTGGTACCTCTCAGCCAAATGCTAGGGGTACTCTTCTTTCCCCTTATCCCCCCGAGCTGCAAAGGGGCCACGCACAAAAACCGGAATTACTCTAGCTCCAATATTACCTCGCAAGGTAAAGCCACCACTCTATCTCAAGCTTGGTATCCCAACTCTCACAAGTAAAATCAATCAAAAATAATTTGGCAGCCCAACTTTACCAATAACCAGTCTCCCATTTTTCTCCTAAACCATTTTCTTTATAATTCAATAAATTTGGATTCTTCTCCCTCACACTTGTCACCCTCCTCCAAGTTGCACCAATAATTACCTATTTTATTTTAATTAAAAGTCAATTTCCCTCACATTTCCCAAATGTGCTCCTTAAATTGCTCCTAGTTGTCTCTTTATTCCCCATATTCTTATTTAATGAATGACTCCTTAGTAAATACTAGTTAGAGTTAAAATATGAGTCTTCTCCTAGTTAGACTAGGGTTAGATAGACTCTAGATACCATTTTATGTGTATACCTATTATCTCATGCTTTATTCCTTTCTTATTTTAAAATTCCATTTTGACATTTTCTTGCACACATGTGTATTGAATCAAATTTTTAGATTTATTTCACTTTTTCTTAATTCGTAAATTGATTTAGCTCTTTCCTTTTTAATTTAATTAATAATTTAGTTTAGTATTCTCACAAAACTTAGACTTAGGCTTAATCTTTTAGCATAGGCTTAGACTTTTATTGGGATTTATAATTAATAAAATTTCTCATTAATTATTCAAATCTGCTAATGTCTAAAGATTTTTCAAGTTTTATAATTATTCATTCAAGGTTTCCTAGGTCCCCTAGATTCATTGACTCAAGTTTTATTTACATGACATGCCCATCAAGATGCACCTTCGTGCTCTAACAGTTCCACTCTCCTCTAACTGGTTTTTGTAGTTGTCCAACCCTTGGAGCCAACACTCCATTCAGGCGACCTTGTGAGAGACTAAAGGCTTCTAAGGAATAAGGACTCAGACTTATTGCACACCCCTTAGAATATTCATGAGAAACTGTCTCTGTCTTCCCTCACGACATCGAGGAACTCTCAAACTAGGTAATCGTTAACCCACAATTCAAGCCATGACTGGAGTGCTAGGAGGCTATGACAGGGACGCTGCCACTTCTCTCTCTCAATATCTTGTTTATGTGCATGGAACCTTTAATCCTTATGTGAGTCATATTAGCAAGCATCGTCATCCCGCATCCATCAACAAAACATTGTCACAGATCCATATACATAACCATACTAAATCATTCATATGACAGATATGTGTAAAATGATATACTCAAACAAAACACAATTCACTCATCGACTCAATCCGAAGAACAAGGAGATTCATTGATGCCATCTGCATCCACAATCTAGCACATGTCCTACACACTCATGTAAACCTGTCAATAACACCTACCAATACATATTTATCAAATGACAATAAATCACAACCCATAAACATCATCATAAATATCCATAATCGAAACAAATAACCATGTACTATAACCAGATCACTTGCACGCAATGAATTCCTCTGAAAAATACCTCTCCTAGAATAACATATACAACAACCATTGATTTGAAGATGGACAGGAGTTATGATACTGAAAATTACTATCCAGGAAGGTCTTTACACATGGAAGGTTACCATCAAAGCCAGTGTTTCCAAACAGGGTCAATAACCAAATTTTGGTTAACCATCAACTTAATGCACAAGGTAATCGCCAAGATTCGATGATGACCTCATATTCTTGGAAATGTAATAACATATATCTTACAAAGTTTCTTCCCTTCATTCAACAATAATTACTAAAGGTTTAATCAAATTCCCGGGCTCAATTTTATTAATATATAAAATTACAACACTATGTAAAACCCATAGGTGTCCTAAAAAAAATTATAAAAACCAGAATTTATATTTGGCTGAAGGAAGCTTTATTTTTGTAGAACAACAATCATTGCTAAATTTCTATACATAACATATGTCATTCATAAAATTAAATACACTACAATATCTATGTAAAAACAGAAGGAAATATCGTAAATAATGACGATGAAGTCGCATATGTTCTTCAACAAAAGGTGCTCCTTCCTTCTTCTGCTTGCTAATCATTGAGACTTCATTGGTACCTCCCAGCCAAATTCTAGGGGTACTCTTCTTCCCCCTTAGCCCCCCGAGCCACAAAGGGGCAATGCACAAAAACCATAATTACTATATCTCCAAGCTTTCTTCGCAAGGTAAAGCCACCACTCTATCTCAAGATTGGTATCCCAACTCTCACAAGTAAAATCAGTCAAAAATAATTTGGTAGCATAACTTTACCAATAACCAGTCTCCCATTTTTCTCCTAAACCATTTTCTTTATAATTCAATAAATTAGGATTCTTCTCCCTCACACTTGTCACCCTCCTCCAAGTTGCACCAGTAATTACCTATTTTATTTTAACTAAAAGTCAATTTCCCTCACATTTCCCAAATGTGCTCCTTAAATCGCTCCTAGTTGTCTCTTTATTCCCCATATTCTTATTTAATGATTGACTCCTTACTAAATACTGGTTAGAGTTAAAATATGAGTCTTCTCCTAGTTAGACTAGGGGTAGCTAGATTCTATATACCATTTTATGTGTATACCTATTCTCTCATACTTTATTACTTTCTTATTTTCAAATTCCATTTTGGCATTTTCTTGCACACGTGTATTAAATCAAATCTTTAGATTTATTTCACTTTTTCTTAATTCTTAATTTGATTTACCTCTTTCCTTTTTAATTTAATTAATAATTTAGTTTAGTATTCTTACAGAACTTAGACTTACGCTTAATCTTTTAGCATAGTCTTAGACTTTTATTGGGATTTATAATTAATAAAATTTCTCATTAATTATTCAAATCTGCTAAGGTCTAAATATTTTTCAAGTTTTATAATTATTCTTTCAAGGTTTTCTAGGTCCCCTTGATTCATTGACTCAATTTTTATTTACGCGACGTGCCCATCAAGATGCACCTCCCTGCTCTAATGGTGCCACTCTCCTCTGACTAGTTTTCGTAGTTGTCCAACCCTTGGAGCCAACGCTCCATTCAGGTGACCTTGTGAGAGACTAAGGGCTTCTAAGGAATACAGAATCCACATTATTGCATGCCCCTTAGATCCTTCATGAGCGACTGTCTCAGTCTTCCCTCACGACATCGTGGACCTCTCGAACTAGGTAATCATTAACCTACAGTTCAAGCCACGACAAGAGTGCTAGGAGGCCATGACAGGGATGTTGCCACACCTCTCCCTCAATATCTGGTTTCTGTGCATGGCCCCTTTACTCCTTATGTGAGTGAGATTAGAAAGAATCGTCAACTTGCATGCATAGACAAAATATTGTCACCAATCCATATACATAACCATACTAAATCATTCATATGACACATATGGATAAAATGAAATACTCAAATAGAACACAATCCACTCCTTGACTCAATCTAGAGCCCAAGGAGGTCCATTGATGCCATCGTCATCCACAATATAGCACATGTCTTGCACACTCATGTAAACATGTCAATAGCATATGCCAATACATATTTATCAAATGACAATAAATCACAACCCATAAACATCATCATAAAAATCCATAATCGAAACAAATAACCATGTACTATAACCGGATCACTTACACGCAATGAATTCCTCTGAAAAAAACCTCTCATGGAATAACATATACAACAACCATTGATTTGAAGATGGACAAGAGTTACGATACTGAAAATTACTATCCAGAAAGGTCTTTACACATGGAAGATTACTTTCGGAGCCATTGTTTCCAAACATGGTCAATAACCAAATTTTGGTTAACCATCAACTTAATGCACAAGGTAATCGCCAAGATTCGATGATGACCTCATATTCTTGGAAATGTAATAACATATATCTTACAAAGTTTCTTCCCTGCATTCAACAATAATTACTAAAGGTTTAATCAAAGTCTTGGGCTCGATTATATTAATATATAAAATTACAACACTATGTAAAACCCATAGGTGTCCTAAGAACAATTATAGTTTTTGTGCATGGCCCCTTTACTCCTTATGTGAGTTAGATTAGAAAGCATCGTCAACTTGCATGCATAGACAAAACACTGTCATTAATCCATATACATAACCATACTAAATCATTCATATGACACATATGCATAAAATGAAATACTCAAACAGAATACAATCCACTCCTTGATTCAATCTAGAGCCCAAGGAGGTCCATTGATGCCATCGTCATCCACAATATAGCACGTGTCCTGCACACTCATGTAAACATGTCAATAGCATCTGGCAATACATATTTATCAAATGACAATAAATCACAACCCATAAACATCATCATAAAAATTCATAATCGAAACAAATAACCATGTACTATAACCGGATCACTTGCACGCAATGAATTCCTTTGAAAAATACCTCTCATGGAATAACATATACAAAAACCATTGATTTGAAGATGGACAAGTGTTACGATACTGAAAATTATTATCCAGAAAGGTCTTTACACATGGAAGGTTACTTTTAGAGCCATTGTTTCCAAATAGGGTCAATAACCAAATTTTGGTTAACCATCAAATTAATGCACAAGGTAATCGCCAAGATTCAATGATGACCTCATATTCTTGGAAATGTAATAACATATATCTTACAAAGTTTCTTCCCTTCATTCAACAATAATTACTAAAGGTTTAATCAAAGTCCTGGGCTCGATTTTATTAATATATAAAATTACAACACTATGTAAAACCCATAGGTGTCCTAAAAACAATTATAGTAACTAGAATTTATATTTGGTTGAAGGAAGCTTTATTTTTGTAGAACAACAATCATTGCTTAATTTCTATACATAACATATGTCGTTCATAAAATTAAATCCACTACAATATCTATGTAAAAACCGAAGGAAATATCGTAACTGGTGATGATGAAGTCGCATATGTTCTTCAACAAAAGGCGCTCCTTCCTTCTTCCGCTTGCTAATCGTTGAGACTTCACTTGTACCTCCTAGCCAAATTCTAGGGGTACTCTTCTTCCCCCTTAGCCCCCTGAGCCGCAAAGGGGCTACGTACAAAAACCATAATTACTCTATCTCCAAGCTTGCCTCGCAAGGTAAAGCCACCACTCTATCTCAAGCTTGGTATCCCAACTCTCACAAGTAAAATCAATCAAAAATAATTTGGCAGCATAAATTTACCAATAACCAGTCTCCCCTTTTTCTCCTAAACCATTTTCTTTATAATTCAATAAATTAGGATTCTTCTCCCTCACACTTGTCACCCTCCTCCAAGTTGCACCAGTAATTACCTATTTTATTTTAATTAAAAGTCAATTTCCCTCACATTTCCCAAATGTGCTCCTTAAATCGCTCCTAGTTGTCTCTTTATTCCCCATATTCTTATTTAATGACTGACTCCTTACTAAATACTAGTTAGAGTTAAAATATGAGTCTTCTCCTAGTTTGACTAAGGGTAGCTAGATTCTAGATACCATTTTATGCGTACACCTATTCTCTCATGCTTTATTCCTTTCTTATTTTCAAATTCCATTTTGGCATTTTCTTGCACACATGTGTATTAAATCAAATCTTTAGATTTATTTCACTTTTTCTTAATTCTTAAATTGATTTACCTCTTTCCTTTTTAATTTAATTAATAATTTAGTTTAGTATTCTTACAGAACTTAGACTTACGCTTAATCTTTTAGCATAGTCTTAGATTTTTATTGGGATTTATAATTAATAAAATTTCTCATTAATTATTCAAATATGCTAAGGTCTAAGGATTTTCAAGTTTTATAATTATTCTTTCAAGGTTTTCTAGGTCCCCTTGATTCATTGACTCAAGTTTTATTTACGTGACATGTCCGTCAAGACACACCTCCCTGCTCTAATGGTGCCATTCTCCTCTGACTGGTTTTCGTAGTTGTCCAACCCTTGGAGCCAACACTCCATTCAGGCGAACTTGTGAGAGACTAAGGGCTTCTAAGGAATAAGGAATCCGCATTATTGCATGCCCCTTAGAACCTTCATGAGCGACTATCTCAGTCTTCCCTCATGACATCATGGACCTCTCGAACTAGGTAATCGTTAACCTACATATCAAGCCACGAAAAGAGTGCTAGGAGGCTATGACAGGGATGCTGCCACACCTCTCCCTCAATATCTGGTTTCTGTGCATGGCCCCTTTACTTCTTATGTGAGTCAGATTAGAAAGCATCGTCAAATTGCATGCATAGACAAAACACTATCACCAATCCATATACATAACCATACTAAATCATTCATATGACACATATGCATAAAATGAAATACTCAAACAGAACAAAATCCACTCCCTGACTCAATACAGAGCCCAAGAAGGTCCATTGATGCCATCGTCATCCACAATATAGCACGTGTCTTGCACACTCATGTAAACATGTCAATAGCATCTGCCAATACATATTTATCAAATGACAATAAACCACAACCCATAAACATCATCATAAAAATCCATAATCGAAACAAATAACCATGTACTATAACCGAATGACTTGCACACAAGTGTCCTCAAAGAATAAGTTGATAACATTTTCTTGCAAGAGCGAGATGTTAGAAATGAGATCTACAAGTGGATAAATGTTTGAATAGTTTGGAGAAGTAAGTTGGATGAGCAAATGAGAAGATTTGATCACTTTTTCCACTGCAAAGGTAGAGTATATGGAAGTGAATCATGCTTGGAAGGAATCCATTTGTCTTATGAAACTATGTTCAGAACTAGGAATTCAAAGAGTAATTACAACTTAATGTGATAGTAATATTGTTATTCTTTTGGTTAAGAATCCAACCTTTCATGTAAAAACAAAGAATATAGATATCTAATACCATTTTCATTAGGGACATGGTAGAGGATGGAAATGTTATATTACAGAAATTTGACTCTTTCCAAAATGTTGCAAATGCATTGACTAAATCAGTGAGGAAAAATAAATTCAATTGGTTCTCTTAGTCTATGGGTCTTATGGTCCCTAGCAATTAGTTCACAGTTTGATGCATTCTCCCTTATACTCTTGCAAGGTATATGACAAGTGTGAAGATCTTAGGATAGGTTTCTCATACACCTTGTATTGTTGAGTGGAGTAGGGAATAAATGTAGAGCACTAGTATGAAATAAATGGAGAGCAATAAAAAGAAACAAATGTTGAATAGTGGCAAGGAATAAATGTAGATCACTAGCAGGAAATGAATGTTAAGAAACAACAGTTGGGAAATTACTTGTTGGTGGTTTCGAGCATGCAGAATTGCAAAAGCATAAATAGTTTATAGTTTTTTATTCTTGTTTAGTTAGTTCTAGGGTTGAAGGACAATAGAGTGTAAGATTTAACTATGTTCCTGGAATTTTTGGAGAGTCCTTATGCTACTACTGAACACTCTTGTTAAGAGCACAAAGACTTTGTATTGTAATCATTTTGTTGTTGAATAATACATTGAGTGTGTTTTAGAGTGTGGAGTGTTCCCTTGGAAATAATGTTATTTAATGATTTGTTTTTTATTTTATTTATTTGCAACTGTTATATTATAATTTTATACACATCCTTCTCTCATGGATTAGTGTGGGAAGTTTATTTTGCACCTCTACATCCTTTCAATAAAAATTTCATTTAATTTCATACTTACAGACTTCTCAATCCCCAATCTTAGGCTATACAAATACATAAGTTGCTAATAATATTTCCATCAGCTTTTTGGTCTTATGGAAGAGAAGTGTTGCAAGAAACAATATGGCCGAAGCACCACCCAAATTGTTTCCTTCCCAATGTGTTGCATATGGCATTGTAAGTGACCTTTTCCTGATTTTCCATGGCACAATCATTTGGCAATATAGCATTGCCATTATCATGATTTCCATCTTCATTCTTAGACTCCAAATGGGTTTTTAAGGTTCGTTCATCGAAGCTATCATCCAAGTCCATTGGTTCAAAGAACCCCACAAAGTCTTCGCTCAAATTATCTACATCAAATTAGTCCTTTCATATGAAAGAATTTTCATTCTTTTAACCAAATTGTAATTCATTGACATACTAAAAACTAACATGTTTCTAGAAGAGTCAATGCCTTCTTTCATATTTATAATATAATCTATAATTTCCCATTTTCCTTGCATCAATTTTCCTTTGATAGGCTTAGAAGGTTTACAACCTCTATTGTTGTGGTGTCTCTCTCTACAATTTTAGTTGTCTTCATTGTTCTCAAAATTCCTCTTTTGGGACGTGGCATTTGTTTGGCTAGTAATATTCTAGATTTTCCGCATTGAACATGTGTAACTTTGACTATCTTTATTGTTCTCGGAATTCCTCTTTGGGGAAGAGTCTTTTGTTTATATAGTAATATCTTACATTTTCTGTTTTATATATTAATTTTTCCATTCATAAATATCAAACACTTTTCATATATAATGTATTTTGTAGTACGAATTAGATGATAAAAACAATTCACAAGACATTATCATTAAAAGTATCATGACTAACAATATATATAACAATTAAAAATTTTAAATTTGAATAACAAATTTTTAAAATAACAAAACAAATTTACTTATTATTATGTTCAATATGTATAGTTTTATTTTGTAAGTTTGATTGAAAAATAAAATTATAAATTATTTAATTATAATATTATTTTAAATCTAATATATTTATGTGCCAAAAAAAAATTTGAAGTAAAAAAAATTAAACGTTTTATCACTCAAATTTCTTGTAAATCTATTTTAAAAAAGACATAATCATCACTAATCCATTGAATACCATATCATAAAATACTTATATAACTCTCATCATCCAAATCATGTAACTCTCATCATCCATGTATTATGATGGAAACCAAACAATTTTGTCCATACATTTTTGTCTTTATCTAGATGGATAACAATCTACATTTTTGTCTTTGTCCATACATTTTTGTCTTTATCTATATGGGTCCATACATTGTAGTGACTCGTTATAAAGCCTAGAACATTCCATTTGGATTCCATATCAAAGTCCACACTTCAAATGTCAATATTATAAAATTGTATTTAATTAATATTTTATTACAAAATATAAATTTTATATTCAAAATAATACTAAAATTACATTTTATTAGAAAGTCAAATCCAACACTCTCTATCATCATGCAATTATAAATATTTATACAAAACAAAAACACTACATGGTTGAGTGAACAAAGTCCTCGTTGCAATGCCTTTATTTGTTTATTTATTTTAATAATATTTTTGTATGCCCACGCCCATTTCCTCTTCCTCGTCTCGTATTGTTGTTCAAGTTCATAAAACAATATAAAAACTCAAGATTAGACATAATTAAATGGCAAAATGTATGCATGCATACGCCGTCCACATGACTTCGTTAAGAGGAGTCTAGACAGAGGGAGTATTGCATGCACTTCCAGCTTAAATAAAAAGTTATTAAATAATATTATTAATTAAAAAAATACATTGAATCTTGTATTGCATATTATATGTTCATTATACCCATTTTTTTTAAATAAATAAAAAGTAAGGTGCATACCTATTCTTTTTGAATAAAACAAAATACCGGTGCATTTTAATCTTGATAAATCTATCAGAGTGCAAAGTCAAACTTTCACCTACGATAATAGAAAATCACTACCTGAAAAAAAATATATAAATAATGTGGCATCCGTGTCCATCAAAGAATTAGATATTAAAAATTAGTTTGACTTTATGTATTTACACTCTAAACTTTGAAATACTTCATTCATAAATTTACAATTTTGATCCACCTACCAAACAACCAGAACCGGTGACACATTATAAATACTTAAGTTAAATGTTTTATGAAAAGATGATATTTTATTAAGGATATTTGTTTTAAATTTAGTGAGAAAATATCATATTAATAGATTTAAGTGATTATTCTTATATAATTCAAATATCTTAGAAATTTTGTTAAATTTATTTTTATATTTAAAAATGAATTTTAAATAACAAAAAATAATAATTCATATAAATTTAAACGACTGATTCCACGTTATAAATATCAATTCAATTGTAAAAAAAAATTTCATTTCAAAGGTCACTGAAACCACCATGAATTTGTTATATTTAATGTACTTCATATTTATGTCGAAAGGCGTACACCTATTGATCATGGACACATTTAAAAAGTTTTTAGTGCTTAATCAATTTTGTATGGACAAGATTAAATATTGATATAATATTCTTAGTAGTCTCGATAAATCAATAGTTGTGATTTCAACCACTAACTTCCTCACTATTATAAGGACATCAGTTTACATGTTTATTTTTTTACTTTTACTTAATCATATTTAAAATTTACTATGGTGGCTAGCTGATTGCCACGTATGAGTGATTAAGGTTTCATTTTCTAGGCCAACCTAAACCTTTGGACTTCACCAGCCACGTTCTAGACACACGGCCTCCTTCCGACTTCTTCCTTCATCTCTAGACCATTTCTCTTTCCAGACGATTCAAGTTTTGCAAGCCGTCCTTTCGAAATTCACCAACAACAAATTTCGAAGTTCACCAACAACGAATTTGTGACTGTGCTAGTGTATAAATATCAATTCAATTTTGAAGAAGTCTTCCATTTGGGAGTTTATGCGTGGCCAATAATCACGATATGCGGAGGATGGGTTTGTTATATTTAATTTACGTCATATTCAGCTGCATCTTTGGTACAATTATTATCAAATAATTATCCATCTATTAAAATATGGATTCAATTTTCACGTTTGTATTCTATATCCAAGTCAACGAGTTGGGGATATTCACGATATCCCGTACATGGATTTCTTATGTTTAGTTTTGTTTCTTCATGTTATATTCAGTGACATCTTATCTCTTTCCATTGCCACACAAGCAAGGGCGACTCGGGAGGTGTTTAAAGTCAAACGTCAGACTACACTAGTTCCTCACTCCCTTGTTTAAAAGTCCAATAAATTCACAAATTAACATAAATGTCATCCATCATGGCTGTCATCTACAAATTAACCCTTTGAATTTTCAATTTTAAAAATAAATTAGAGATTTATAGTTTAGGTGATTAGTGATAATCGTGATAATCTAAGTTATCCTTTACTCCAATAAATATGTTATTAAGCTAAATTTGATATCACAACTAAATTTCATATTAGAGACAAACAAACTAATAAGAGTTTATAAGAAATTAATATATTTTCTTGATAGTTTCCAAAATCTAAAATGTTTGAACATATACATTATTGTTATATGGCATAATTAGAAATGACTAAATTTCATATTAGAGACAAACAAACTAATAAGAGTTTATAAGAAATTAATATATTTTCTTGATAGTTTCCAAAATCTAAAATGTTTGAACATATACATTATTGTTATATGGCATAATTAGAAATGACTAAGTTTCATATTAGAGACAAACAAACTAATAAGAGTTTATAAGAAATTAATATATTTTCTTGATAGTTTCCAAAATCTAAAATGTTTGAACATAAACATTATTGTTATATGGCATAATTAGAAATAGCATGGCAATACACCATTGTTAAATAGGTTCTCATAGGTTCATTGAGTTTCATATGCATAAACTCATATCTCTCGATCTCTAATCATACTTTGTATAAATATATAAATTGCTAATAACTTATTTATTAGCTTTGTGTTTTATGGAAGAGAAGTATTGCAGGGAACAATATAGCCATATCGTCACCTAGATTGTTTCTTGTAGTGGAGTAAGGAATAAATATACAGCATTAGCGGGCAATAAATGCAAAGCAAGAGAAAGGAGCAAATACTTACTAGTGGTAGGGAATGAATGTATATCAATAGTAGGAAATTAATTCTGAGTAATTGGTTAATTACTTACTAGTGGTTTCTAGCATGTAGAATTAGAAAACCATAAATCGTTTGTGGTTTTTTTATGCATATTTGTTCACTACTATGGTTGAAGGAAAACAAAGTGTAAGTTTTAACTCATTGTTATCTTGCCAAAATTTTTAGAGGATCCTTATGCTACTCCTGAACATTCGTGTTGAGAGCATATACACTCTATATTGTAACCATTTAGCTGTTGAATAATACAATGAGTGTACTTTGGAGTGTGGAAATTTTCTCTTAGAAGGGTTTTCCCCAGATTATCATGCAATGTTCAGAGCATAGAGACTCTATATTGTAATCATTTAGTCGTTGAATAATACAATGAATTTACTTTGGAGTGTGGAAATTTTCTCTTGGAAGGGTTTTCCCCAGATTATCATGTCGTTTAATGATTTTTCATTTATTTCATTTTTTTACAACTATTTTGTTCTAATCTTTTGCACATTCTTCTCTCATATATTAGTGTAGAAAGTGTACTTCACACCATTAGATCCTTTCATTTTGAATCACAGCTAGATCACCTCAGATACAAGTTGGGGACAAGGATATATGATCTATTCTTGGTTAGAGTGGGAGCTTTCGTAGAGATAAATCTTATTACAAGAAAATGGAAAGCAATTCTATATATGAAATGGAGAAGTTTAATTGCACTAACTTTGAGTTATGGAAGGTCAAAATGGAAGATCTTCTTGTAGATTGATATCTATGGGTTGTAGTGTTTGGAACCAAACCTATTGTTATGAAATATGAAGAGTGGGTTATGTTGCAGAGACATGTAAGAATCCTTATCATTCTTTGTTTAGCTAACTTAGTATTATTAAACGTTTCTAAAGAAAAAATTGTAGAAACTGTTCAAAAGAAGTTGCGGGATTTGTATTGGGATATATCGATGGTTAATAAACTTTTTATGTACAAAAAAAGTGTTTTCCTTGAGAATGGTTAATGGTTATTTTGTAGCCAAGAACCTAAATGCATTCAATACTCTTTTCACCCAGCTGATGCCAATTGGAGTGAATATGGGTGAGGATGATCGATGTATAACCCTTTTTATTCTTTGTCAAATTTAGGAAAACTTCGTAATATCCATTAGAAGCACTATAAAAAATTGGTTCTTGATGATTTTATGGATTCTTTAGTCTTAGAGGAGATGAGGTAAAAATATTATGAATCCACCAATGAGGCCTTGGTTGTTTGTTGAAGGTTGAAGAAAAAAGGAAAGAAGAGATAAAAGGGAAGACCCAAATCTAGTGGGAGACACAAGTCTTCTGGAAAATCTAAAGAAAAATCCTGGAACTATAGAAAGGTTGGGAATTTCAAAAGAGACTCCGAGGAAGAGAAAAACAAGAATAAAAAAGAAAAGAATGATTATGATAATAAGTTTGAAAAATGTTCTCAATAGGACAGTGGAGATGCCTTTGTTGCAACTTTCACAACCCATGCACGCTAGAGTGCATGACTCATAGAATTTGGAGATTCCTTCCATATGACTTCCCATCGGCATTGGTTTTAAGTGTATGGAAAATAAGATGTTAGGGTGGTATACCCCGGTGATGAATCTCCTCTCAACATAGTTGACCATGCTAGAGCCTTGATTATATTCCCTAATGGAAAAGTAAAGGGGATCAATGGCTTTTTGCACATTTTGGGCCTACATGACACCTACTATCATTAAGCACACTTAATGATATGGGTGTGTAGGTTTTTCCCTCTAACAAAGAGTGTAATATTGTTTGAGGATGTATGGCACTCACTAAGGGTGTTTTTGTGGGCACTTTGTTCCATATTGATGTGTGCACTATTTAGTGTAATAGTTATTTGATCTCCACAATGGAGAGATCTATATGATCTACAGCTTCACAATCATAACCTATATATACTTCTGATGGTCCTTCTTTGTGGGTACCTAAAGAAACTCTTGGTTCAAAAAGTAAATTACCTACATAGAAGATAATGATATGGAACTAAAGATTGGGCCATATAGGTGAGAAGGTTCTATAGATCTTGAAAAATAAAAATCTTGTTGATAGTTTGAATTATTATGATCTTAAATTTGATTTTTGTGAGCATTACATATATGCAAAAGATCATTTTGTTCAATTTTATTCTAATTCTCACAAATATTTTGCGTTGTTGGTATTAATTCGATTTGATGGGTTTGTGCCAATTAGAGTTCCTTTGATTTATAAGTCTTTGTATTATGTGTCATACATTGATGATTATTCTAGAAGGACAGATGTATATTTTATTAGATATAAATTTAAGTTTTTTAATTGGTTTAAGGAGTTTAAATATCTCTTGGAAAATTAGATTTGTAGGAAAATTAAGGTGTTGAGTATTGACAATGGAAATGGGCTTTTTTCTACACAGTTTAACAGGTTTTGTAAGGATAATGAACTTGAAGGACATGATAAAAGTCTATATATCCCTTAGAAGAATGGAAATGGAAAATATATTAATAGAACATTGATGGAGAGAGACAATACTATGCTTTGTAGAGATGGATTAGAGAAGAATTTTTTGGTAGAAGTGGTTTCTACTACATGTTACTTGATTAACATGTCTCCCACATCAACTCTTGTGGATACCCTTATGGAGGTTTGGATGAGAAAGAAATCCCCACTTAAACATATTTCTATTTTTCGTTGTGAGGCATATTCTCATGTACCTAAGGAGAAGTAGTCGAAGTTGGATAACAAGGTTGTGAAATGAATATTCATCCACTATGACATTTGTGTGAAATGGTATAAGATTTGAGATCCTATTTCTAGAAAAGTTCTGTATACCAAGAATATTATTTATAGAGAAGTTAAGCCTTCTCTGATAGTGTTGCATCCAAAAGAGGATGAAAATAAGTCAGTGGTTCAACTACTACCCAAGATCGAGAAAGATGAACCAGAAAACAAATAGGTAGCTCATGATAGATGTGATGAGGAGGAGGGTTCATAGAATTTGTAAGAGGAGGAAGAAAATCCACCTACAAGTTTAAGGAAGTCCATCCTCCAACAATAAATTAATGCCTAATAAATTGACATTATTAAATAAGTAAGACTTATAATATAGTACATCTCATTGAAAGAAAACACACATTGATTGAACACAACTAAAAATAGAACAAACCATTCTTCAAAAGATTCATCTTTCAACAAAATGCTATGATCCAATTTTCCTAGCATCATTGGACATCATTAGCACTTGAAATGACTCATAAAATTCATAAATGTATGGTATTGAACTTTCAGATATGGCATATCATGTGAACTATTGGACAACAATCACCCCATGTATGTATCATGACCCCAATGGAATGTAGTTTCTCTGATCCAAAAGCATTGTGGACTATTGAATGGATATTTGTATACCACTACATGCTTCCCTATCTTCAAAGTGTTGTACTTTTTAAAACGTGAATTCTTCAACAAAGTCTTCACCATTTTCTCTACTCAATGGATCTTCAATAAGGGATATATTTTTTTATTTTTTAATACTCCCTTTTAGAAGATCACTAGCACAAATTTTACAACTAATTGTGATATAACCCATTTTTTCATAGTAGTAACATTCTATAACATACCCAACTCCATGTTGGGCCACGTTACTACAAGTATATCTTTGTACATTCTATACTTTTCAAATTTGTTTCAACTTGGGTAATATTTTCCATAAATTACCCACTCTGATACTAAAGAAAAATATGCCTTATATATGATACAATTATGCAGGTGAAATAACATGCAATCTCATGCATAATAGCATAAATGTTTAAAAATATAATGTGAAACATATTCATTAAATAAAAACAACAATTAGCACATGAATACACATTATAAACAACAATATAAAGCACATATAAACATGGAATTTATCCTTTATAAAAGCACCAACTTGTTACAGACCTCATATGTTGCACCTAGCCATAGAGAGTAATGTTATATCTCTCTCAACAATAGGTCACCCCCAAGCTAGGGCTATGATTCCACCATGGAAAATACACTCTCTCTAAGAAAACTAAGGTCTCAAAGTAAGTACCAATTTAAAAATAGGAAGAGATACCAAACTCTAGTGAAAACTCCAACCAATAAGCTCCCATCCCCTTCAGTCCACACACTCCAAGGAAGTATACTCCCTTTTATACACTATAGCACCTCAAGTTGTCCCATTTCCCTTGTAGGTCTCCGTCATAGGCCAGATAGGAATTATTAGAGTTTTGGGTCCAAGATCTCCAGCAACTCTCATGGAGTCTCCAGGTACCCTCTAGGCCTTATAACAAGGGAAAGTTATCCCAAAACATTATCCCTCCAAGGATTTATCCTTCCCTAAGGAAAGCCAAGGAGACTTGTTCCCTGTAATCACATAGTATTCACCTAGAATCCTCAAGGTATTCAAGTCATAGGGTCTTAGTGACTCTCTCTAAATCACACCCCCACATAGAAAGGGAACAATAGTAAGAATGATATATTTTCCATTGAAAACAAAGATTATATATCAATGGATCCTTTTTTACAAGCGACGCTCATGTATCCACCTTCCTGTCACTTGGGGACTCCTCCCACTCCTTAGGAGATTTAATATATAATCATGAAATAAGACTTAGGATTAGTTTAATATATTTTCATTACCCCACTTTTCTTAAGACTTTAGATGCCATTCCCTCTTATGGAGTCCTAATACCCCATACTATTTGTCTAAATGTGATGTATTTTATTAATCAATTGTATGTACATATTACAATACAAGCTCATCAACCTTTGATCATCATAGGCTCTCTAGCCCAAAAACCATATTGGCTCACCATCCTATATACCATGTATACATGTACAAATTACAACTTGGGGATAAAACTTGGGGTATTACACATTTTATTTCCCTCTTGTATTTAGCTGATCCACTATAATTGTTTCTTGAGTAGACTGTCATCTCAGGTTGAGTATCACCTTCCATATCTCTTGCAATTAATCATGGGGGCTTCACCCTGTTGACCTATATCTTATCACGTTCATTCATAAAGGTTTTTTTTTAATTGTGAAAAATAAGGTCAATATATTGTAGGTATTGGGAGGTATAAAAGGGGGTATCTAGTTAAAATAGGGGTTTCTTTTATTGGTAAGATGTATTGGGAGGGGGTTTCAACAAAATGATTTTGGTAGGTATTTATCAATATATAGTGAAATTAGGGGTATTATTTAATATCCCACAAAGGATAAATACCTACCAAAATAATTTTGTTGAACCCCGCTCCCAATACATCTTACCAATCAAAGAAACCCCTATGCTGCTATGTCATATGTTCACTAAGTGAATACCTTGTGCAATCAATCTCTTTTATTGAGTTAAGAATGCAAAAAACATATCTTTTATAATTTAAGAAGGAAATTCCCTTAAAGTATAAATAACATTGTTGTATTTATATATGGTAGACTATTTGATGCGGGATCATCACTCCACCTCAACAAAAGCACCAACAGGCCAACAAAAAGGCGCGTAATGGAGAAAGGGAGAAGCATTGAACCTCCCATTTTTTTTAAATTCAAAATCTTATCCCATGGGGATTTACTTTGTAAGGTCGTAAGAGCCAAGACATACATTTATACAAGTAGTGGATAGGGTTTCCTTAAATGGTTCTTGTAGTAGGCCTAGATCGTAGTCAGGCCTGGATAAACATTTATGGAATGTAGCTGTAGGAGTATGGTGTTGTAACTAAGACAGTGATAGCACTAAGGTGGTGAAGAGGAAAATCTCACAGAGCCCTCTTTTGTAATTAAGGAGACTTGAAAAAGAGATCTAGGCTAGAGAGGTCTTAGAAGTGAAAATCAGGATAGAGTTTAGATTAGGAGAGCTTGAGAGAACTGGGACTCTGCTGAAGTCTAGTTTTTGTAAACATCTATATAGACAGACAAAGATAATATAAGATAAGTTTTTCCTACATATGGTGTGTTTGTGTATTTGTATTTATTGTTATGATTTTATATGTCATTCATGTTCTGAATGTATGAACTAGCAAAGTATTGTATGAGTTTCAATTGTTTCTCGCCTTAGAGTTTCTGAGTGCAAGGAGTGCACATTATCTGCAAGGAGTGCGTTGAAAGAGGTGAGTTAACCTCAGGAAAGCTCAGGAGGGATACCATTGAACCTTCACCAATAGAAGTGCAAGGAGCACATAGAAAGAACTCTGTGTTGATTTCAGAAGGAAGCAAAGTTACTGAACACTCTGTAAGGAGGAGCTCTTCAAGGTGTGCATCGAGCGAGGAGAATGCCAAGACGGCGAGAAGAATTTATTTTCAAGAAATCCTTCGGATCTAAGTTTGAAAAAATCCCAGAAATGGAAGGTGTGCATGGGAGATCGAAACCTTAGAAGGGGTGATCCAGAATCTGATCCAGCAAGCTTCCCAGGTCTAGAAAAGGCTCAAAAATGAAAGTTCCAAGAATCAGACGAAACCAATTCCATTGCAATCGGCTCGTCGTGCTGATTCCATCCATATATTTACTTTCTCAAACGGGTGTCGTATGAGAAAGTTACCGCACTCTGAACATTTTCCCAAATAGTTAAAAAGTCAACATTCAAACTAGCAAAAAGTCAATCCTATCACCATGCTGATGTAAGCATATTGACATGTGGAATCACAACAGTGGGGTGACTGGACAGTGACAGGGACCAATAGCATGTTGACATGTGGCATCGAAGAACAACAAATGGTGGGGTGCCACGTGGCCCAGTCATGGGATGCCACGTGTCACCCATTGGTTAGCTCATTGGTTGTGTGAAAATTTTTGGGAATTAGCAGGAATCGAACCCTGAACCTTTCCACAGAGTTCCACGCCTTAAAAAATGACCAAATGCCAATGCACCATACATTTTACTTGTTTAATTAAACCCACATTGAAATTTAAATGTTGTAATGCATTAATGTATGGGCAGAAAGGGGCTGGGGATAAGCCCCAACCCATGGTCTCTTTTTCACTTATGACCATGATGGATAAGGGCACAGTCTCCACTCCTTTAAATCAACCAAGCGTGCAAGTGTATCACTTGTCACCATGTCTATCGGGTTGTAACCAAGGGGATAGGCGCACCAAAAGGGCACGATCCTATCACCATAACAACCACATGACCATATGTTTCGGGATAGGGGCCAACACACAGTGCTTTGGGCTGGCGCTTGGCCACCTTTTATGAATGTGACCTTAATCTGGAGCGCGTGCCCAGCCTTAGGGGCTATTTTTGTTACACAGGTGGGTTTTTAACTATACATGTTGGTTTTTTAATGATTTTCAGGCTTGTTAATGGAGATTTTGGCCATTATTGGGAGACATTGGGCACTTTTTGAGCCCAAATTTTGGGAGGAAGTTGGGGAATGATAAGCAACTTAAGATATATAAAAATCATGCCTGTTTGAGGCCAAGGAGGATAGTCAGATCAGATTTATGCTGAAGCAAAGCCAAGCCAAAGCCATTTTTATGTAGGGAAGCTGTTGAGGAGCAGACGCTTGCGGGCCATTTATGGGAGCTACACTCAGTATTTTTCAGTGCCGTCAGTTGTGTTGGATTTATGAGGTCGAGAAGAACACAATGAGACTAGTATGAGATCCATTTGATGTAATTTTTCTATATTTTCCAAGCATTGAAGAATCAATAAAGAAGCCTCCCCCCACTGAGACAAAGGCCCAGAGACCTAGGCAATTTTGTGCCGAACTTTGTTATCACTTCTCTTGTTATGGTTTGTTGTTCTTATTGCTTCATTTGATATCTATAAATTTTTTTGTGGCTGATATATATTATGTCATCTTCATCCTCTTTCATTAAGCTTCCTGAATGGTTAATAATCACATGCAATTAAAAACTCAACCACAGTGATTAAAAGATCTTTTCGGATCAAGTGGTATCAGAGCTAGTTGACATTTGGATTTGATTTTTGCATGTTAACCAAGGAAAATATATAGTGTGGTGAAGGCAATATTGTTAAAGAGAATCCATTAATTGTATAGAGAAAGAGAGATTCTCACAGTGAGAAGATGGCATCAAAAGAGAGACTTTCTTTTGATGACAAAGGGTTTCAAAAAACTTTCCTTGCTATGTTGAAGACAGTGAAAGCTTTGTATGAGGATTACCTGGAACGAAAGAGACCGGTTCTTAGCAAATCTTCAAAGGGAAAAAGTGAAGAGGAAGAGGATCCTCCTCAGATTCCTCCTTCACCTCCATCATCACCTCCTTTTTCTCCTTCTTCTTCAAGTTCAAGTTCTAAATCTAATGCAAAGAAACATGTTCATAAACATATGAATGAAATGCCATTATTAAAACTTGATGTTAAATTTGAGTTACCCATATATGATGGTGAATTTAATGCAGAGAGACTTGACAATTGGGTCAGGAAAATGGAGGTTTACTGCAATGTGCAACAGATCAAGGATGAGGCCACACAAATCAAGTTGGAATCTTTGAGACTTGCAGGTACAACTCTCATCTGGTGGAAAAGCAAGTTGCAAAATGGAACACAACAAGTGGGTAATGTATTTCCATCATGACAAAGCTTCATTTATGCACTTAGGAAGCAATTCTATCCTTTGGGTTATAAAGAAAAAGCATTAATTGAATGTCAATCTTTAAAACTAAGAAAAGAACAAACAATAAAAGAGTATACAAATGGATTTTGAAAAATGGCATTGATGTTAGATATCCTTTTACATACACAAGAAACCCTTATGAAGTATATAGGAGGTTTACCTACACATATTAGAAACACTGTATTCATGTTTGGACCCACTAACCTTGATGAGGTTTCTTTTCAAGCAACATACATTGAATAAGGAAAAGCAGGTGTATCAGGGGAATCATCGTCTTCAAGGAAAGAGGACATGAGGAAATGGCATGGAAAGAATTCAAATGCAGTGGCAAGAAAGGATGAGACACCCTCTTGCAAGCATTGCAAGAAATGGGTACATGATGAGGACAGATGTTGGCAGTTGCATCCCAAGAAGAGGCCAAAGTGGTTCAAGGAAAAGAAGGGAAGGAAAATAGTGGCAGTGACAAAAAGACCCATAGACTTTGGATCGGATTCGGGTGACGAATCTAAGGTCTCATTGGTTGGTATGACAGGTAAAATTGGTGAAGGTATTGATTGTAGAAATAACTTGTTTCATATAAGGGTAATCATGCGACACACTAATATAGACACGTTAATCAACAGTGGATCTCAATCTAATCTAATCTCAGAAGAATTGGTTAAGCAATTGGGGTTAAAAACACTAGTACATCATAAGCCTTATACACTGAAATGGATAAGCAATCATCATCACATGCACATAACAAAGCAGTGCACAATCAAATTTGCAATTTCATCTAAGTATGTGGATGAGGTAACATGTGATGTAGTGCCATTAAGAGAATGTGGAATGGTCTTAGGTAGTCCATATTTATATGATCGAAAGACAATCTTCTATAGGACAAAGAATCAATATCAATTAACCAAAGCAGGTCAAGATTATGTGGTTCGTGCTCATCATGTTAAGAAAAATAAAACACTTCAAACAATGGAACAATTAAAGAAGTTATTTCAAGCAAGAAACAAACCAATAATTATTTCAAATGAATTAATCGATCTTAAGAAAGAACAAGAAATGATTGTTGAATGGAAAATCAATCATTGGATGCTTCAAGATAAGCTCATGTCGTGCAAATATTACAAGTATATAAGCTCATTTTCAGTCATATTTTTTATGTTATCATTAACAATGTTGTCTACATGGATGATAGTGGCTTCAGTAAAATGTGATAGGGTTCAAATGGCTAACAATATGCCGTCAGTTGTCATAATTGTGTTACAGTTGATCTTGATGAGACAGGTGCACAAGACAAAGTTCAGAGATACAGGACAAGCCAGGTGGCCTATCTCAAGCTTGTTGACTATTCAGTAATCTTTTGGGGACCAAAAGGTCCTTAGTAGGGAGGTGTGATCCAGAATTGGATCTAGGAGGCTTACCAGGTCCAGAAAAGGCTCAAAAATGAAAGTTCTCGGAATCAGACAAAACCAATTCCATTGCGACTGGATTGTCACACTGATTCTCGCCATATATTTACTTTCTCAAGCGGGCACTGTATGCAAAAGTTACCACACTTTGAATGTTTTCCCAAATATCTAAAAAGTCAACAGTCGAACTGGCAAAAAGTCAATGCTGACATCAGCATGACATCACCATGCTGATGTAAGCATATTGACATGTGGCAACACAACAGTGGGGTGACTAGAAAATGATAGGGACCAATAGCATGTTGACATGTGGCATCGGAGAACAACAAATGGTGTGGTACCACGTGGCCCAGACATGGGTTGCTGTGTGGCACGCATTGGTTAGCTCGTTGGTTGTGTGCAAAATTTTTGGATTTAGCAGGAATCGAACCTTGAACCTCTCCACAGAGTTTCGTGCCTTAAAAAATGACCAAATACCAATGCGCCATACATGTTACTTGTTTAATTAAACCCTCATTGAAATTTAAATGTTGTAATGTATTAATGTATGGGCGGAAAGGGGTTGGGCATAAGCCCTAGCCCACGGTCTCTTTTGCACTTATGACCACGACGGATAAGGGTGCAGGCGCCACTCCTTTAAATCAACCAAGTGCGAAAGTGTAGAACCCATCACCATGTCTATCGGGTTGGAACCATGGGGATAGGCACAGCAAAAGGGAACGATCCTATCACCATAACAACCACGTGACCATATATTTTGGGATAGGGGCCAATGCACAACCCTTTGGGCTGGCGCTTAGCCACCTTTTATGCATGTGACCTTAATCTAGAGTGAACACCCAACCCTAGGGGATATTTTTGAAATTTTGTTACACAGGTGGGTTTTTAACTATACAGATTGGTTTTTTATTGATTTTCAGGCCTGTTAATGGAGATTTTGGCCATTATTGGGAGATATTGGGCTCTTTCTGAGCCCAGATTTTGGGAGGAAGTTGGGGAATGATAACCAAATTAAGATATGTAAAAAATAGGCCTTTTGGAGGCCATGGAGAACAGTCAGATCATATTTATGCTGAAGCAAATCCAAGCCAAAGCCATTTTTATGTAGGGAAGCTTTTGAGGAGCAGATGCTTGCGGGCCATTTCTAGGAGCTACACTCAGTATTTTTCAGTGCCGTCAGTTGTGTTGGATTTCTGAGGTCGAGAAGAGCACAGTGAGACCAGTATGATATCCATTTGATTTACTTTTTCTGTAGTTTTCAAGAATTGAAGAATTAATAAAGAAGCCTCCCCCCAATGAGACAAAGGCCCAGAGACGTAGGCAATTTTGTGCCGAACTCCATTATCACTTCTCTTGTTATGGTTTGTTGTTCTTATTTCTTCATTTCATATCTGTAAATTGTTTTTTGGGTGATATATATTCTCTCATATTCATCCTCTTTCATTAAGCTTCCTGAATGGTTAATAATCACAGGCAATTAAAAACTCAACCACAGTCATTAAAATATATTTTTGGATCAAGGGGACAAGATCAGAAGAGATAAAGCAAAGAATGCATAGGAGACAGACTTATTCTAAGTACTAAATCTCAGAAGGGATACCACTTTCAAAGGCGAAGACGATATCCAAGAATTGGATTCGTAAGAGGAGCAAAGGTCAAAACCTTTAAAGACTGATGAAATATTCTAGTATAGGAGAGATGAAAAGCTTAGGAGGAGGAGTAACAACAACTTTCAGATTGGTTGTAAGGAGAATCCTGGTCCGTTGGATCAGTGCCTAGTGAAAAAGGATAGCGTAAGAGAAGAGAACAAATCTCATCCATTGGAACTGAGCGTAGAGGGTCAAACATCATTGGATCTGGGAAGAAGTGCATGAGATTTAACGCTTTGTGTACACACATGAGAGTGGACATGCTAAAGAGCCAAAGTCCTGAGACCATTTGGGACCATCCATCAGTTGGAAGAAAACATGGCAGGAATCTATTGATTTCGGATGGAAACGCTCTGGGAGGAATGAGTGCACATAGAAGTTGAAACTTCCAAAGCGCAAAGAGATGAAGAGCCAAGAGTCATCGATATTCATAGGGGACGCTTGTCACTAGATCACAAGATTCAAGGAAATTTACATTGGAGTTTCACTTTAGAATTGAAACTGTCGAATCATGAAGCCCAAAGAGAATCTGAACCGTTAGATCTAGAAAGGGGATGTGTGGAAAAAGATCATGAATTCTGGGTGAAGTCACTTTGGAAGAATGTGAAGGAGAAAGGTTTGACATTGTCGAAGCTAGAAAATCCAAAGTGAATGATAGTTGTCGATCTGGAAGAGGATAGGTGTCACCAGATCATGGACTTCAAAGGATTGCACTCTGGGGTTTTTATGGAAAGAAGTTTCAGAAAGTTCCAAAGCGCCAAAGGTCGAAATGATTAAGGGTCATTGATATCAAAGGAATAGCGCAGGTCATTGATCTGTGAAGGGACACATGAAGGATGAATATTCACTCCATTAGATAGCCATCGGACAATCGTTGGATCAAGAGAGGATAGGTGTCAGAAGATCCATCACTCTGGAAGATTTCACTTCGGAGATTTGTGGTTGTTGAGATTTGAGAATGTCGAAGGATGAAGTCTTGGAAATGACGAGAGTCATCGATGCGAAGGAGGACAAATGACTCCAGATATAGAACTCAAGATAAAAAGAAAGAAGGGGGACAAAGGTCCGAAGAGCCGAAGAGGAGCTCGATCCTTGTTCAAGGAGGAAACAATTTGGATCATTGATCTGGACGAGGAGGCCAAAGTCCTGAAGAGAGAGAAGAGCCTTCAATCAAAAGGATGCATGGATAGAGATTGAGCCATTTCAGAGAAATCTCTCTGGAAGAGAGGGAGGTTTGAAAATTGAATGTCCCAAAGGCCGTATTCGCAAAGGAGATCCTGGCCGGAGGTTCATGGAGATAGGTGTCAACAAATCATTAACTCCAAAGGATTGGAGTATGGAGGTAGTTATGGTTTGAGACTTCGAAACCCCAAAGTTCGGAATCGAGAATAGATATCATCCGTTGATACAGAGGGAAAAGATCTGGTCCATAGGATTTGGAGAGGACATATATGAACCATCAATCCAGAGGTATCGTCAAGATCGAGAGATCAATGGTCCCGAAACATTTTAGGGAATTGAAGGTGTGTGAGCTTTAATCGAGAATCATGGGGTCACGCGATAATGTAGCCAGAGGACCCATGCAAGGAAGGGGCTAGAGCCCGCCAAAAGAAGAGCGCTGAGAGTGCATAGATAGAGGGTGAGGGTATCCCATGACCCACGCCAAAAGAGGAAAAAGGGACATGTGTATAGTTGAATTAGGTTCAAAGAGGAACCTAAGGAGTCAATCCAACTCAGGACAAGGAAAGATCGAGAGACCGAGAGGTCGCAGAACCCCAGGAGGTTAGTGGGGTTTCATCAAGTGGTATCAAAGTATAAATTTTTTATTTCTATAGCAGGGAGGATGTAAAGGAGATATTCTGATCCTAGGTGGTATCAGAGCTTGAATTTTCATCTGTAGATTTTAGGTGAAAGAGAAAGAAGAGGAGTTCATTATTTTTTTTGCAGACAACAGACAAAAGGATGAGATGGTAAAATGAGATAATCTGATAACATCAAGTGATATGAGAAGTTAAAGTTTTCCTATAGATAGTAGGTGAAAGAAGGTAGGGTACTGATGCTCTATGAGGAGGTTGTTGCACACGCACAACATCAAAAATTGAAACAACTAAGTGAGCTGTAAGAGAATATGGAGATGCTCTCGGATGTAGAGTGATCAAAAGAGTTTCCAGGAGGGCAGATAGAAGGTAGAAATGGATACTGAAGGCAATGAACGTGGTCGAAGAGAAGGATGCAAGAAGAAAATAAATCCAGAGATGGATATGGAGATTGATCAGATAAGAGAAAGGATGGAATAGCTAGCATTGAGGATGCAACAAGAGGCAACGATAAACTGGAGGTACTAATGTCCTCTGAACAAATAGGCAAAATAGCATGTTAAAAAATTGTTGGCTAAAAAGAAGCAACAAATAGCAAGGAGGTGGGTGAGGCATGCTGAAAACCTTAGTGACATAGAGGAGGAACAAATTTACATTTATGAACCATAATTTGGGAGACACCTTAGTGATGAGGAGGAGGTGAGATTAGATGAAGATCTCATAAATCGCCAAGTGGGCAGAAATGGACTTTCAAGTTGCTAGGAGGGAAATAGAAAGATATTAGTGGAAGGTATCGTATACTACCAGAGGGGCAGTGCTGAAAGTTAAAGTTTCTAGGTGGGAAATGAGATGGGATTGGTTGATCTCATAGACTGCTAGGTGGGAAGAAAAGAAGTCCCAAATTTCTAGGAGGGCAGGGGGGAAGAAATGAGATCGTCAGAAATTCTCAGGAGCTCAGAAGTGGTTTCAGGTCAGCAAGGAGTGTTGATAGGTAAAGATTCATGTGGATTTACTGACCATGTGAATGAAGATGATGAGAAGTTAAATACTCTCACCATCCAAAAGGAGGATCAGAGGAGCACTTTGATTATTGAAGGGATCAAGACATTCCTACCAAACAACCAAGTAGAGGCCAATGCACATGATGAAAGTGCAAAAAAAGAAGAAACATAGGCAACAGAAATTGTCAAAGAGAAAGAAATGAAGTAGACACTGATGTCTACCCCAACAGAAGGAGAAGAGAATTCGAAAGAATGGCTCAAAATTCTCATCCATGAAGCTGAACAAGAGATGACTGCAACACTGAATCCTGCTACAGAAGATGAAATAGACAACATGGATTTTGCTGAGTTGTATGAGGAATTGGAATCCCTAGAGAGAAGAGTAATGGTGCAAAGCTTTCACATCCAACAGGTCAAGTTGGAAGCAGATGGAGGAGCATACCATCCAAAGGAACAGTTGGAGGAAGATGGAGTCTAACCAACACCAGAGGAGATGACATAAGCTAATCTATCAAAGGAATAAGTTGAACAAAAACTAGGTGATGAGACTGCAAAACTGAATTTTGTAGCAGGGTGGCATAATGTCACAAAAGAAGAAGAAAAATATATGGGGAGTCAAGATGATCTACCCATTGATAAGGAAGACTTGCAGCCAAGAAGACTGCATAAGGAGAACCAACCATTGTAGCAGCTGGACAGGGTGATAGAAGAGATACAAAAGTTGATGTTGAGGTCAGCACAAGGAGCAGTTGGGAAAGGGAAGTTGAACAGAAGAGAGCCTGCCATAACAGCAAGGAAGAAATAGAAGAAGCAACAACAACAACATCAATGATATCTAGCTGGAGAGGAGAAAGAGGACAACTCCAAGGAAGATTTTGGGATCCAGTATGATTTCAACACTTGAGGGGAGGAGCTCCTGAGCAGGAGCTCATATTTTTCATAGAAGTGGAGTATGATGTAGGAGCTCATGTTTTTCATAGAAGTGGAGTATGATGCAGGAGCTTCACTCCACCTCAGAAAAAGCGTCAGCGAGCCAACACATAGGTGCGTAATGGAGTAAGGGAGAAGCATTGAACCTCCCATTTTTTAAAAATTCAAAATCTTATCCCATGGGGATTTACGATGTAAGTCTGTAAGATCCAAGCCATACCTTTGTACATGTACTGTATAGGTTTTTCTTAAATGGTTGCTTGTATCAGGCCTAGATCGTAGTCAGGTCTGGATAAAAATTTATGGAATGTAGCCATATGAGTATGGTGTCGTAACAAAGAGTGTGATAACACTAAGCTTGTGAAGAGCATAAGATCGCAGAGCCATATTTTGTAATGAAGTATACTTGAGAAAGAGATCACGGGTAGAGAGGTATTAGAAGAATAACTCAAGATAGAGTTTAGATTAGGAGATCTTGAGAGAACCAGGACTCTGTTGAAGACCAATTTTTGTAAACATCTGTATAGACACACATAGATAATAGAAAAACAATTTTTCCTGCATATGGTGTGTTTATGTATTTGTATTTATCATTATTCTTTTATATGTAATTCATGTTATGAATGTATGAATTGTCGAATTATTGTATGAGTTTCAATTGTTTCTCACCTTAGAGTTTCTGAGTGCAAAGAGTGTGTTGACATAGCTGAGTTAACCTTAGGAAAGCTCAGGAGGGATACCATTGAACCTTCAGCAACAAAAGTGAAAGGAGTGAACAGGAAGAAATATGTGTTGAGTTTGGAAGGAAATAGAGTTATTGAAAAATATATAAGGAATAGCTCTGTAAGGTGTGCATCGAGCGAAGAGAACTCCAAGAGGGTGAGAAGAATTTATTTTCAAGAAATCCTTCAGATATGAGTTTGACGAAATCCAAGAAATGCAAGGTTTGCATGGGAGATTGAAACCTTCAAAGGGGATAAGATCAGAAGAGATAACACAAAGAGTTCATAGG